>JAQAHW010000121.1:0-112898 GCA_027580185.1 Tuta absoluta | reverse complement strand
GACAAAATGCAAATGGGCTAAAGAAAGAGTAGAGTTTCTTGGATTTGTGATTTATGCCGAAGGCATTCACCTTCACATTCACATTCAAAGTCGAAGCAATTAAGAATACGCCGGCACCTAAAAATAAAAGAATTACAAGCATTCTCAGGACTTTTAAATTTTTATGAGCGATTTGTACCACACAAAGCTACAATTTTAGAACCCCTACATCGTTTGCTGGACAAGACACAAGAATGGCAATGGCCTTTAATATGGCCAAACATCAACTAATCTATGATTTCACATTAGTGCATTACGACATGCGCAAACCTGTAGTGCTCACCTGCGACAGTTCGGAATATGGAGTAGGTGCAGTGCTTTCACATGTTATGGAAGATGGTCAGGAACGACCTATTGCAATGAGCTCTCGTACATTGCATTCACATGAACGTAGATACTCACAGCTGGACAAAGAAGCTACGGCGATTAATTTCGGCATTCAGGAATTCCATAACTATTTAATGGGAAGATTCTTCACTATTGTGACCGACCACAAGCCGCTGCTTGGCATTTTTGACCCCAAAAAGCCAATGCCACGCATGCTTTCTCCACGATTGACACGGATTGCTATAGCATTGACTTCTCATGATTATCTAATCACATATAAACCAGGACCTCAGATTGATAGTACTGATAGTCTGAGTCGTTGGCCCCAGCCTGTACCGGATAGGCCAGAGCCACATATGTCAGAGGTTTTTTGGGGACTGTAGTCACCAATGTGCTGGTTAGTGGTTAATAGCTGAAACACCGCAAGATTTTCCTTTTGATGCTGTATAGATAGAAGAAGAGACTAGGAAAGACAAGATATTAACTCGTGTCATACACTACGTACAACGTGGATGGCCGAACAAAGTTACAGATAATGACTTACGAACATATTGGCTACATTGATCTGAATTGTCGATTCAAGAAGGTTGTTTGTTACTGGGATGTCGCGTAGTAATACCAACGGCATTACAAGCTGCGACACTACGAGTTTTACATTCCACTCATAATGGCATTGTACTCATTAAGTATTATCATTGGTAATTACACAGAGTAGGTAGTTTAGCCTCCTAATTAGATTACTTAAAACAACTAGTGTAAGTTTGATATTAAATAAGTTTTTCTATATTAATTCCAGCTACGGCTTCAACCATGTCCATGATGACCACCCGTAGAATGCATGCTGAAAAGATGATGGCTAAACTTCAGCAAACACTTACTGAAGCCGAGCAGATCAATGAGAAACTTCTAGTTGAACGAGATGAGATTGACCATGAGATGAAGCATATAAAATCAAAAAACACTCAGTTAAGCGAGAGTGTTATTACTCTGCGAGCACAATGTGCAGAATCACAAGCAGAGATTGACCAGCATACTGATCTTATAAAGTCTCTGGAACATGCTCATTTTGAAATAAGTTCTGACCGAAATTCTGCCCGGGATCGATGTAAATTTTTAGAACAACAACTGAACGAAGCTAACAACCAGTTAGCTGATCTACACAAAGAAAAAGAAGATACTGAAAATAGATTCAGTGTTTCCCTACGCCATGAACTGGAAGTGGAGGACATTAGTACTGTACGCCACACAATTTTGACAAAGGGCAACAAAATAAAGAAATATTTAAGACTAAATAAATTCATAAGAAAAACTAGACATAATCTTAAGTTGTTGAAAATAACTCAAAAAAGAAAACCAAATAGAATCAAGAGAATAAATTTATTGAATGAAACTGAGGACCTAAGACTAAAAATTAGAAAAACGAATGTGGCATTTCACGAAGCAGAAGCACACAATAGGCAGCTGACGGTGCAACTTACAGCCTCAGAAAGCTTGCACACAAGCAGCGAGTTGTATATTGAAAACCTTCAAACACAAGTCGCAAAGGCTGAGACTAAATATGCAGAGAGCCGAATAGAACACAATCACCTTTCTTTTGTAACTTTAGAGCTACTCCAACTACAGCAACAAAACACAGTGTTGCTTGAATTGCTCATGGAAGACGATGAATTGGTCTCGGCTCTAGGTGCAACAAAACCTGCCACACCGTCCTTAGCTGCCGTGACTGCTGCCACTACTGACGCACTCCTCCCAGGAGAACCTCCCTCGCCCGTCTTGCAAGACTCACCAGCTGCATCTGTCGCTGCTGGTGCGCCGGCCGCGCCTGTCGCGCCTGTCGCTGCTGGTGCGCCGGCCGCGCCTATCGCGCCTGTCGCGCCTGTCGCTGCTGGTGCGCCGGCCGCGCCTGTCGCGCCTGTCGCGCCTGTCGCTGCTGGTGCGCCGGCCGCGCCCGTCGCTGCTGGTGCTGGTGCGCCGGCCGCGCCTGTCGCTGCTGGTGCACCGGCCGTGACTGTCGCTGCGTCGGACGCGCCCACCAGGCAAACGCGACGTGGTGGACGCGGTAGAGGTGCTCTTGCACTGCCTGTGGGAACAAAGGCGCGACCAACATCGACTGCGACGGCCGCGACTACGTCACCCACTAAGCGAGGACGACGCGGAGGACGCCGCGGTGGACGCGGCAAGGGCGCTTCCCGTGCTCCTGCACCCGCTGTGGACACAAAGGCGCACCAGGCATCGGAAGCCGACAGCAACGTGCAGCCTGCGGTGTCACCTGCCTCCACTACCAACGGGTTGCAAAGGGCGGTGAGAGTGCCGCTCACTCCAGTAGCTGCACCGCGTACTTTTAGGGCGTCTACCTCCTCAGCCTGGAAAGTCATGTTATAGTATGCGTATACAGACCGCCAATAGCAAAAAAATTTACTAAATTCCTAGAAATAATGGAAGATGTACTCAAATTTCGATGTAATGAGTACATCTTCCATTATTTCTAGGAATTTAAAAAAAAAAAAAAAATCAAAAAAATTTACTAAATTCCTAGAAATAATGGAAGATGTACTCAAATTTCGATGTAATGAGTACATCTTCCATTATTTCTAGGAATTTAAAAAAAAAAAAAAAATCAAAAAAATTTACTAAATTCCTAGAAATAATGGAAGATGTACTCAAATTTCGATGTAATAAGTACATCTTCCATTATTTCTAGGAATTTAGTAAATTTTTTGCTATTGGCGGTCTGTATACGCATACTATAACATGACTTTCCAGCTCAACACAAGATAATTCAGTACAGCACTCAACCGACAATCCGACAACATCCTTACGTTCTTTGAATTTAATGTTGTTTCTAATCAGTATTAAGGAACCTCCATGTATCGCGGATTTTCGGTTGAAAGAACTGGCAATACAATAATTTTCATATTTTATCAAAATGTCAGGATCTTTGTGAAAATGTTCCGTAAAACAAACTTTGTCATATCACAATAAAACAATTTTTAACGGATTTAAGTTGTGTTTATTTTGGATTTTACAATTCCTACGTTTCGAGCTCTTTACAGAGCCCGTGGTCACGGATGACTAAGGTGTTAGACGTCATTATTTAGAATTGAAATTATTTTTGTTCTACCGCCATCTATTTCTTAATTGTCTAGCGAAACGTAGCGTAACTCAAGAAAATATTAAACTATGTCATAATTATGCTTTTCTAAGAATAATTCAATTTCTAATACTTTGCTAGCAAAACCCTGAATATTTTGATGTAACACTTGTAACTGATTTTGCTTTTCCTTTGTCTGAGGATGAGTGCAAGAAAACCCCGGTTTGTGTTTGTTATTAATATCAGTCAAAGAGGGGATTTCCTTTGTCTTAAATTCTAGTTTAAATTATTGTTAGTAACATTACAAATTAATATAGGAGATGACACATATTTTGTGTCATTTATATTATATGCTAACAATGTAGCTACTTGTTTTTTATAAGTATCAGACAGGTACATAGTATCCTGAGTCAAAATAAATGTGTGAATAAAATTATTCAAGTCAAAATAAGAAATAGCATCGCTGTGATGACATGTTATATTGTATAGGTGCATGTTCATTCTATGCACACAGTTGTTTTGTTGATCTGACAGGTTTGTACAGTATAGGAAGTTGCACAAAATGAACTTGCACTTTGTCTGATTGTGTAAATTGAGCAACACCTCTACACTATTGTCTAATGTACTACGACTAATGTTAGAATGATTTCCTATCATAATTATAATGGTGGTGTGCTCATCAAATTTCCCTACAGCTACTTGATAAACAATATCCTCAAATGAGGTGTCAGGACAACACATGTTTGTCACTGGTTCATTTAAACGATAGTTTAATAATTGTCCGAAACCTACACCTATCTCGTCAGAGTAAATTAGAGTCTTTTAAATGATTTTGCCTTTATCGTTTTCGTTGCACTCACACTGTCAAGAAGTGGTCCGACGTTGGGTCGAGGAGTAGGACACGGGCGTGGGCCACGCCGTCGCGGCTTTGGTGTCGGGACAGCGGGGGCTGAGGAGGTAGACGCCCTAAAAGTACGCGGTGCAGCTACTGGAGTGAGCGGCACTCTCACCGCCCTTTGCAACCCGTTGGTAGTGGAGGCAGGTGACACCGCAGGCTGCACGTTGCTGTCGGCTTCCGATGCCTGGTGCGCCTTTGTGTCCACAGCGGGTGCAGGAGCACGGGAAGCGCCCTTGCCGCGTCCACCGCGGCGTCCTCCGCGTCGTCCTCGCTTAGTGGGTGACGTAGTCGCGGCCGTCGCAGTCGATTTTGGTCGCGCCTTTGTTCCCACAGGCAGTGCAAGAGCACCTCTACCGCGTCCACCACGTCGCGTTTGCCTGGTGGGCGCGTCCGACGCAGCGACAGTCACGGCCGGTGCACCAGCAGCGACAGGCGCGGCCGGCGCACCAGCACCAGCAGCGACGGGCGCGGCCGGCGCACCAGCAGCGACAGGCGCGACAGGCGCGACAGGCGCGGCCGGCGCACCAGCAGCGACAGGCGCGACAGGCGCGATAGGCGCGGCCGGCGCACCAGCAGCGACAGGCGCGACAGGCGCGGCCGGCGCACCAGCAGCGACAGATGCAGCTGGTGAGTCTTGCAAGACGGGCGAGGGAGGTTCTCCTGGGAGGAGTGCGTCAGTAGTGGCAGCAGTCACGGCAGCTAAGGACGGTGTGGCAGGTTTTGTTGCACCTAGAGCCGAGACCAATTCATCGTCTTCCATGAGCAATTCAAGCAACACTGTGTTTTGTTGCTGTAGTTGGAGTAGCTCTAAAGTTACAAAAGAAAGGTGATTGTGTTCTATTCGGCTCTCTGCATATTTAGTCTCAGCCTTTGCGACTTGTGTTTGAAGGTTTTCAATATACAACTCGCTGCTTGTGTGCAAGCTTTCTGAGGCTGTAAGTTGCACCGTCAGCTGCCTATTGTGTGCTTCTGCTTCGTGAAATGCCACATTCGTTTTTCTAATTTTTAGTCTTAGGTCCTCAGTTTCATTCAATAAATTTATTCTCTTGATTCTATTTGGTTTTCTTTTTTGAGTTATTTTCAACAACTTAAGATTATGTCTAGTTTTTCTTATGAATTTATTTAGTCTTAAATATTTCTTTATTTTGTTGCCCTTTGTCAAAATTGTGTGGCGTACAGTACTAATGTCCTCCACTTCCAGTTCATGGCGTAGGGAAACACTGAATCTATTTTCAGTATCTTCTTTTTCTTTGTGTAGATCAGCTAACTGGTTGTTAGCTTCGTTCAGTTGTTGTTCTAAAAATTTACATCGATCCCGGGCAGAATTTCGGTCAGAACTTATTTCAAAATGAGCATGTTCCAGAGACTTTATAAGATCAGTATGCTGGTCAATCTCTGCTTGTGATTCTGCACATTGTGCTCGCAGAGTAATAACACTCTCGCTTAACTGAGTGTTTTTTGATTTTATATGCTTCATCTCATGGTCAATCTCATCTCGTTCAACTAGAAGTTTCTCATTGATCTGCTCGGCTTCAGTAAGTGTTTGCTGAAGTTTAGCCATCATCTTTTCAGCATGCATTCTACGGGTGGTCATCATGGACATGGTTGAAGCCGTAGCTGGAATTAATATAGAAAAACTTATTTAATATCAAACTTACACTAGTTGTTTTAAGTAATCTAATTAGGAGGCTAAACTACCTACTCTGTGTAATTACCAATGATAATACTTAATGAGTACAATGCCATTATGAGTGGAATGTAAAACTCGTAGTGTCGCAGCTTGTAATGCCGTTGGTATTACTACGCGACATCCCAGTAACAAACAACCTTCTTGAATCGACAATTCAGATCAATGTAGCCAATATGTTCGTAAGTCATTATCTGTAACTTTGTTCGGCCATCCACGTTGTACGTAGTGTATGACACGAGTTAATATCTTGTCTTTCCTAGTCTCTTCTTCTATCTATACAGCATCAAAAGGAAAATCTTGCGGTGTTTCAGCTATTAACCACTAACCAGCACATTGGTGACTACAGTCCCCAAAAAACCTCTGACATATGTGGCTCTGGCCTATCCGGTACAGGCTGGGGCCAACGACTCAGACTATCAGTACTATCAATCTGAGGTCCTGGTTTATATGTGATTAGATAATCATGAGAAGTCAATGCTATAGCAATCCGTGTCAATCGTGGAGAAAGCATGCGTGGCATTGGCTTTTTGGGGTCAAAAATGCCAAGCAGCGGCTTGTGGTCGGTCACAATAGTGAAGAATCTTCCCATTAAATAGTTATGGAATTCCTGAATGCCGAAATTAATCGCCGTAGCTTCTTTGTCCAGCTGTGAGTATCTACGTTCATGTGAATGCAATGTACGAGAGCTCATTGCAATAGGTCGTTCCTGACCATCTTCCATAACATGTGAAAGCACTGCACCTACTCCATATTCCGAACTGTCGCAGGTGAGCACTACAGGTTTGCGCATGTCGTAATGCACTAATGTGAAATCATAGATTAGTTGATGTTTGGCCATATTAAAGGCCATTGCCATTCTTGTGTCTTGTCCAGCAAACGATGTAGGGGTTCTAAAATTGTAGCTTTGTGTGGTACAAATCGCTCATAAAAATTTAAAAGTCCTGAGAATGCTTGTAATTCTTTTATTTTTAGGTGCCGGCGTATTCTTAATTGCTTCGACTTTGAATGTGAATGTGAAGGTGAATGCCTTCGGCATAAATCACAAATCCAAGAAACTCTACTCTTTCTTTAGCCCATTTGCATTTGTCTTTGTTAAGTCGTAATCCAGCTTGCTCAATTCGTTCCAGAACAGTGTCTAATCTCTGTTGCATCTGCTGTATTGTGTCACCACAGACTAATATATCATCAATCAGTACCGCCACACCACTTATGCTAGCAAGTAATGACGTCATCAACCGCTGGAATATTTCTGGGCTAGCTTTAACTCCAAAAGCAAGACGATGAACTGTGTATAATCCTTTACAAGTGTTTAATGTTAGCAACTTTGCAGTTTTATCGTCCACAGGCACTTGTATGTATGCTCGATCTAAGTCTAAAGTAGTAAAAAACTTGCTTCCAGCCACTATAGCAAAAACTTCATTAGCTGTGGGCATCGGGTATGTATCCGATTCAGTAGCTTTATTGACCGTACTGCGATAATCACCACACAATCTAATCGCTCCTGTTTTCTTTACAATTGGAACAACAGGTGTAGCCCATTCAGAGAAAGAAACAGGACGAAGCACCCATTCGTTCACCAGTATTTGTGGCCCATTAAGACACATAGTGAATTTGTCCTTTAATACAGGTGTTTTCCCGGAAAAGTGAAAAAATATCAATAATAAAACCTATATTTAAAATGGGTGATAGAACCGATCCAGGCAATTATCGCCCGATCACATTGGTACCCATTCTATCGAAAATCTTGGGAAAACTTATGTACACCAGGATAAACGAATTTCTTTCAAAACATAATGTCCTTAGCGAGCAACAATTTCGTTTTCGAAAGGGGTTGTCAACGACACTCGCAGGTTTTAATCTAATAAGAACAGTATGCGAATCCATTACCAACAAGACACCGATATTGTCACTGTTTTTAGATCTAAGTAAGGCCTTCGACTTCGTTAACCATTCTCAAATTTTGCGAAAACTAGAATTATATGGCATTAGAGGGCAGGCACTTGACAGGATTCGTTCATTTCTTTCAAACAGGCGACAATGTACAGAGGTTTCCAGAATAGACAATAATGAAAAGTGCTTTGTTAAACAAAATTACAAATCACTCCTTAAAGTTAATGAAACAGGAGTACCTCAAGGGAGTGTGTTAGGGCCTCTTTTAGTTTTGATATATGTCAACGATCACCCTGCAATAATACCTCATAAAAGTTTACTTTTTGCGGACGATACAACAATATTAATAAAATGTTATGATAAATCACAATGGGAGGCAACGGTAAATAATGTGTTAGTAAATGTAATAGATTGGATGAATGAGAATAATTTGAGCGTAAATATAGATAAAACTAAAATAATACAATTCCGCAATTATAAAGCTAGTAGGATCCCGCTGAACATCTCGTATAATAACTCCGAAATAGAACAGGTTAGTAAATTTAAATTCTTAGGTTTTACAATCGATGAGCACATAAATTGGAAAAATCATGTCGATGATGTATGCAGCAGGTTAAGCCGATTTGCTTTCACATTGAGAAAATTAACACATACTGTATCACAAGAATCTGCGTTATCTGCTTATCACGGCTATGTCTCGTCGGTGCTCCGTTATGGAATCATATTGTGGGGTAATTCAGTTGACTTTGATCGTGCATTTAAAGTCCAGAAAAGGTGCGTTCGTGCAATTTAAAATGCGTGGTTCGACGCGCCGTGTAGGCCATTGTTAACAACGCTAAAAATTCTACCATTCTACCAAAAATTCTGCATGTACATTTATGAAATATGTGTCTTTGTGAAACAATATCCATGTTTTTATAAAAAACTAAAAGACGTCAAAAACAAACAGCTGCGTTCTATGTACATTCATTTGCTACACCAGCCACCTAGTCGAACTTATATTTATAAGAAAAACGTGTTTAATATGAGCATTGTACTATTTAATAAGCTGCCAAATGATATTAAATTAACCGATAATATAAATTTATTTAAATCTAAATTATTCAATTGGTTATTGACAAATTGTTTTTATAGTGTAGGAGAATACATGAACTATGTTTGACATTATTGTGCTAGTTTAATGCTTCCTAATTTATTTATTTTTATTGACATTTTTATACTTTTTACATTTATTGACATTTTAATACTTTTTACATTACATACCTATATACATGTTATAATTAATCTTATTTAATAAATTTTAATTATTTTATTTTGTATAATTTTAAATGAACTTTTACCAAAAATGGTTATTCAAAATTTGCACGCTTGACAAAGCCGAATACTGTACTGGACTCTTATTTTAAGACCGCATTAATGAATTGACATGTATTCTTGCAAATAAATAATTTCTAATTCTTTCTAATTCTAATTCAGTCGGTCAATTTCTGCCTCCACCTTGTCCTTGATAGCGTATGGCACTGAGCGAGCTTTAAGAAATTTAGGTGTCGCATCCGGTTTTACATGTATCGTGACAGGCTTTCCACGATAAGTACCAAGTCCGTCCTTAAACACTTCTTTGTATTTTGATACCAATTTATCAATATCTGCAAAATCAGCTTCAGATATCGAATTAATATTTGGCCTTAAGCCGAAAGGGTCCAGCCAATTTCGCCCAAGCAAGTTAGGACCATCGCCTTCCGCCACTACTAGAGTTAGGTTCTGCTTAATATCGTTATACTCCACAGGAACTACAACTTGTCCCAGCAGTTTCACAGGCGCGTTCGTCCAAGTTCGCAGGCTGAGTGTGATGGGCTGCAGGGCCGTGCGCGACAGACGCGGGCGCAGCTTGTCCCACGTGCGCTTATTTGCAATTGAATGACCGGCTCCAGTATCCAATTGAAAAACGACTGGTTCTCCAGCCACCAATGTATGTACGTTATAGGGAGGTACACGACTGTTGCTGGGTATAGAATATATTCCATTGAGAACGTCTTCATCATCATTATTGTCAACAAAATTAATTTTTCGACTGGAATTCCGTTTCTTTGAGCAAATCTTTGCTATATGTCCCTTCTTTTGACAAAAACGGCAAACTGCGTTTATAAACCTGCATTCTCCACCATGGCGGTCTCCACAACGATAACATAAACGCATATTTTTGTTAACTACATATAATGCGCACTGCTAAAGAGTGGAACTCACTACCTGCGTCTGTGTTTCCAAACGCATACAACCCTAATCTCTTCAATGTAAGAGTGAACAGGCTTCTTCTGGGTGAGCTCGCTCCATCTTAGACTCTGTCTCTGTCCTATGACCTAGACTAGAGTCAAAAGCAAACCCATCATTAATAAAAAAAAAAAAAAAAACTTGTAATGCATTAATATCCATTGATTCAGGTATGGCCGAGTCTGATGACGTCCCGCCGGTGGCGGCGGCAGCGGTGGTGGTGCGGTCGCCGTAGTCGGTACGGGCGCGCATCCTTCCCCGCACTTTCAGCTGCTAACATAGCATCTACGACGTCTTTATATTCTAACTTATCTTTCTTTAACAAATCATATTGCAATCTGACGTCACTCATGCCACATACGAGGCGATCACGCAACATTCGCTCCAAATCCGTAAAGTTGCAACGTGAACTTAATTTTCGTAAATGCGCGATGTAGTCAGCTGCTGTTTTATCACGTTTCTGATCACGTTTGTAAAATGCAAACGACACCGATATTTTATTTATTTGCGGAGAATAATGTTTGGTTAGAATTGTCACTATGTCTGTAAAAGTCACTTCACTTGGTTTATTGGGCGTAATTAACGCGGAACATGTCTCAAACACTTGTGCACCACAAACTGTGAAGAAATTCACTCGTTTCACTTTATCGTCCGTGATATTGTTTGCTTTAAAACAAAATTCCAACCTATCAATATAATTCTCCCAACTGTCCGTGTGAGGGTTAAATTCATTGAACAACACTGAGTCCAGTCTTTTATTAGCCATTTTATCACTCGTCGCCACTGTTTTGTTGTGAAAACACATGAAAACTACACAATTTCAGGAGACACGTTTGAAAAATAAATCCCAAAGTTCCCACCTTACAAAATATCTTATTCTGTCAATCAGGTAAACAAGTCGCCTGAACTCATATACAAGACTCAGCTAAGTTATCAAAAACAACAGCATAGTTAAAAATTTAAATGTTTTTTTTTTATTGTATGAAACGAGACAGCATAAACATCTCCGTGATCATAAAAAGTATCAATAAAAATATAAATGTTTTGCATTATAACAAAACAGTTATTATGTGCTGGAGAGCTTCACACTACCAAATTGAAGATACGCATTTAAATTTCCCTATAAATATACAGTGCCAAACATACCTGAATTCCATCGAATAGATGTAATGTTGTCTCTTTCTTACTCACCGTCTTTACCAACAAGGACCTTGGTACGGTAGTGTGAAGCTCTCCAGCACATAATAACTGTTTTGTTATAATGCAAAACATTTATATTATGTGCCTATGAGCTTCACACTACCAAATTGCAGACGTGTTTGATATCTGCTGATGAGGTAACAAAAGCGTTATGTGATTTCTCCTTTATAAAGTATTAAAGAATTAGGGTTCATTAGTTTAGCCTTATAGCTAACAACCCTTGCCACCTTATCATTCATGTTTTATAACAACAGTATTTATCTAATTAAAATATTGTCAATTCTTTTCAAATTGAACCAGAGACTAAAATGTTCCTTTCTACCTATGAACACTCTGTAGTAAATTGTTGATTGGACATTGACTTTGCCAATAAAAAATATATTTTATCAGGAGATCTGATCCCCAAAACTATTACGTTAAATTTTAGTCCCGTAATGTTAATTAATTTGAATCAATTAAATTGAATCAAAACGGTCCCATATATTTCGCTAGTCGTTGGTTATTTTTGCAGTTATTAGAGCTAAACTTAAGAATCTTGGAACAAGACTCCTAAATGACAAACAGCTGGTTGAGGGATTTTGCATGCCCGGCGTTCTTATTATAGTCATAAATGACATAATAACCTATTCAACAAGGATGTAAGTGTGTGTATTAATAAAGATAAAGATATTTATTTGCGATAGACATGGTGAATATAAAGATGTACAGAAAATAGTAAGAGAGTTTCACATATCTAGCTTAAAGTAAGTTAAGCATGCAAATCTTAATTTTTATAACTACACTAGCTTTTACCCGCGACTTCGTCCGCGTTAGATAGTTTTTTTAGGCACAGGTTCTAAAAAAGATATGTATATTCATAGTAAGTATGACAGTGATATTAGAACAGTTCTTATCTCTACTGTTTAAGGATGACTTGCTTGCTTCTGTTGTTAAAGGCACAATTCAAAATTTGCTATCCGGTGCACTGCCCTGAGAGATCAATATTTATAACCATTGAATACAAAAGTCAGTAGATAACAAAAAAATACTCGGTAAAAAGTTGTCAATGTCCTTTCTCAAGTTATTCCCATCATACTGAACAACTTTTGTTTTGGAACCATTCCTGTATCTCTAATAGTTTAGCTGGGCTCCTCATGGTACACCTGGTGGTCTAAATAAGGTACTCAAGATCCTCAATATCCTTGTGAAAAGAAGCAGCCCATCATACTGAACAACTTTTGTTTTAGAACCATGCCTGTATCTCTAATAGTTTAGCTGGGCTCCTGATGGTACATCTGGTGGTCTACATAATGTACTCCAGATCTTCTATGTACGGTCGGATTCATAAGTGGAGTCATAGTTAGACAACGTGACAGATTGCAATACGGGTTATTATCCTCTGTACTTACTTTACTAACTTACGCACACACGTAAGATTATCGACTGTAAGTAGAAAAGTCCACCTTAAGGCTTAGCATTAAAACTTAAACAGATTACCACCTGTAAGCGACATCTATGTAATCTTTGAAATAATTACTCGGTGATAGCCTATTCGCCACCACATCACCACAAAGTATACATCACACTGGTTTGTCTAAAACTGTATTATAGTTATCCTTATTCGTTCACTTGTAGTAAAGCAATAGATTACATATCTTTATTTCGTCGTATTGATCACAAGCAACCGTAGCTTAGCGGTAATAGTTCTTACCTTCTAATCAGAACGGAATCGGGTTCCCATCTGATCTCTGTATGTTGATTAATGTTTTTTTAAATGTTTTTACCATATTTTCTCCAGTAATAATTATTTTATATAATATTTTTCTATATATTCATCTATGTATTATATCTATAAATGTTTATTGTAAATTATGTATCAAAATATTATATCTAAAAACATAAACTTATAATATTGTAATAAAACAAAAAGTAAGGTAAGAAATTATTTTATTGGTAGGTATGGTATTACTTTATGTAAATAACATAATGACATGAATGAGAACTTTTGGTAACCATAAGATACGAGTATATAAAACTACATAAAATACTTGCTGTCGTAATACTTAGTTAACAGTTTTGTTTGAATGATAAAACACAATATTATGTAAAATGATATTAAGTGTTCATTAGCTGAAACATCGATAGGTAATTATTTATAAGATCATAGGAATGATCCAAATCTTGGATTGAATCTTTCAATAAAGTTATTTAAGTAATAATTTCGTTAGTAATTATTTTATTGATCTATGTTTAACGATGATGCACTTTCCTCGGAAGTAAAAGTAATTGTAATAATAATAAATCAGTTATTTGCCTACATCTCAAGGTTTAAACTTAAGTACTCGTTTTCGTAATGAAAAGATATTGAAGCAAGGCCTTAAGATAACTGACTAATAATGATCAATCTTATATAAATATATATCGATGTTTTAGCATACTTTAATTGCTAATGTAATGCTCCACAAATACCTACTGCAATAGTAGGCGGGCAAGCAGGTAAACAGAGGTTGAGTGAGCAACGATTTATCGGGCCCGCTTCGGCATACATTGCTGATTATTTTGTGTATATTCATATATTGTAATGAAATACACAAGATAATCAGCAATGTATGCTAGATCGGGTCAGATTTAAATCTTAAGTAAAAATCGCCGCTTACATAATTAGTATTTGGTGTTACCTCCGCTGTTTTCAACAACACTTAATAAACATTTAATAGACTCGACCAAATAAGTGCATATATCTGTTCCTCTGGTACTCTCCCACACTCCCAGGCAGTGAGCCTCTAAAGCTTCTGTAGTTCTTTCATTGCGCATGTCCTACCTTTGCACCATTAAACCCCATAAATTCTCTATGGGATTTAAGTCCGGAGATTTTGCTGGCCAACGAATAACTTGGATATCTGGGTGCTGGCTAAACCAACTATTCACCACGGCAGCTCGATGCACTGGACAATTTATCCTGGACAAATGCAAAACGAGGAACTTCACTAGCAGGATAAACAGTTAAACAGTTCGCACCGTCGGTAGCATGCTTTCCTGTAGCATATCAACATAATTAGCGGCAGTTGCACGCCCTGTTTCTTGTGCTACTAATTCGCCTGGACCAGCGGCAGAACCATTTTCTTCATATTGTTACACCATCATCCTCCGCTGTGAATCATTAATAAGACGAGTCGAGTTTTTACGCTACCTTCCTCTTCAAAACGTGTAACCCAACGTTTAACAGTCTTCCACTAAAACAAAGCAGCATTATTAATAAAAAAGTTTATACTAATCAGTTCACAGCTACCAACATGCTATGAGTCAAAGTTTTTAATATTTAAAATACAATTGTAATGAAATAAAACTATACTTACGGCCAGACCAGTCTGATTAGCAATTTGAGTTAAATTAAATCCAATATCATGCAGCGCCACAGATAATTGCAGCGCAACAATACGCTGCCTATCCTGCAAACTGATATTAGTATGCATTTCGAAGAATTAACACTGAAGTTTAATAAATAAACTTAGGTTAAAAAAATCACTTAGCACACGCACTATCTCGCAAACGATCTAGCAACAACTAAAATTTAGAAAACTTGCAAAATTTTCGAGTGCGGGCAGGATTTGAACCTGCGACTTTCGCATTACTAGTGGCGAGGCCTCTTCCATCTGGGCTATCGCAGCTCACTCAAAAATTTTGCAAGTTTTCTAAAATTGTATACCTAACACGGGAAGTGTTTTAAAATTTGGTACTCAATTTATCGCTGGTTTTCATCGCTTAGACTACATTCAATCTGTAAAGATAGAATTAGTCGCCGGTTATTAGTTGCAAAACTAACCCGGTAGATGGAGCCATGCCAAGCGTTACTGGCATTAAAATACACTTGCAAAATTGGCGGGCAAGAAATGAGCTGCGGTAGCCCAGATGGAAGAGGCCTCGCCACTAGTAATGCGAAAGTCGCAGGTTCAAATCCTGCCCGCACTCGAAAATTTTGCAAGTTTTCTAAAATTGTATACCTAACACGGGAAGTGTTTTAAAATTTGGTACTCAATTTATCGCTGGTTTTCATCGCTTAGACTACATTCAATCTGTAAAGATAGAATTAGTCGCCGGTTATTAGTTGCAAAACTAACCCGGTAGATGGAGCCATGCCAAGCGTTACTGGCATTAAAATACACTTGCAAAATTGGCGGGCAAGAAATGAGCTGCGGTAGCCCAGATGGAAGAGGCCTCGCCACTAGTAATGCGAAAGTCGCAGGTTCAAATCCTGCCCGCACTCGAAAATTTTGCAAGTTTTCTAAAATTGTATACCTAACACGGGAAGTGTTTTAAAATTTGGTACTCAACTAAAATTTACTAAATTTTGCTTCATTTGATAAAATAAAAACTACAACGAAGATATCGGGATTCGAACCATTGTCTCCACAATAACGGTCAAGAATTTGCTTGACCGCGCTACTGACCAAGCTACCGAAGCTAATGATTCATGTAGTGAAATATTCAATACTACTCAGCCTATTATACAATGGTAGTTCGTCAAATAATAGTATGTTATACGTCATTTGTGTCATTGTGTGAGTGTCGCCGAGGGTGCGAGCGACTTGTTTTCTGAGGTTTGTGTTAACTATGACTCCACTTTTGAACGCGACCGTACTTGTGAAAAGAAGCAGCCCATCATACTAAACAACTTTTGTTTTGGAACCATTTCTGTATATCTAATAGTTTAGGTGGGCTCCTGATGGTACACCTGGTGGTCTACATAAGGTAATCCAGATCTTCAATGTCATTGTGAAAAGAAGCAGCCCATCATACTGAACAACTTTTGTCTTAGAACCACGCCTGTATCTCTAATAGTTTAGCTGGGCTCCCGATGGTACACCTGGTGGTCTACATAAGGTACTCCAGATCCTCAATATCCTTGTGAAAAGAAGCGGCCCATCATACTGAATAACTTTTGTCTTAGAACCATGCCTGTATCTCTAATAGTTTAGCTGGGCTCCTGATGGTACATCTGGTGGTCTACATAAGGTACTCCAGATCCTCAATGTCCTTGTGAAAAGAAGCGGCCTATCATACTGAACAACTTTTGTAATAGAACCATGCCTAAATCTCTAATAGTTTAGCTGGGCTCCTGATGGTACATCTGGTGGTCTACATAAGGTACTCCAGATCCTCAATGCCCTTGTGAAAAGAAGCAGCCCATCATACTGAACAACTTTTGTTAAAGAACCATGCCTGTATCTCTAATAGTTTAGCTGGGCTCCTGATGGTATACCTGGTGGTCTACATAAGGTACTCCAGATCTTTAATATCTTTGTAAAAAGAAGCGGACCATCATAATGAACAACTTTTGTTTTAGAACCCTGCCTGTATCTCTAATAGTTTAGCTGGGCTCCTGATGGTACATCTGGTGGTCTACATAAGGTACTCCAGATCCTCAATGCCCTTGTGAAAAGAAGCAGCCCATCATACTGAACAACTTTTGTTTAGAACCATGCCTGTATCTCTAATAGTTTAGCTGGGCTCCTGATGGTACATCTGGTGGTCTACATAATGTACTCCAGATCTTCTATGTACTTGTGAAAAGAAGCAGCCCATCATACTAAACAACTTTTGTTTTGGAACCATTTCTGTATATCTAATAGTTTAGGTGGGCTCCTGATGGTACACCTGGTGGTCTACATAAGGTACTCCAGATCTTCAATGTCCTTGTGAAAAGAAGCAGCTCATCATACTGAACAACTTTTGTCTTAGAACCATGCCTGTATCTCTAATAGTTTAGCTGGGCTCCTGATGGTACACCTGGTGGTCTACATAAGGTACTCCAGATCCTCAATGTCCTTGTGAAAAGAAGCGGCCCATCATACTGAATAACTTTTGTCTTAGAACCATGCCTGTATCTCTAATAGTTTAGCTGGGCTCCTGATGGTACATCTTGTGGTCTACATAAGGTACTCCAGATCCTCAATGTCCTTGTGAAAAGAAGTGGCCTATCATACTGAACAACTTTTTTATAGAACCATGCCTGTATCTCTAATAGTTTAGCTGGGCTCCTGATGGTACATCTGGTGGTCTACATAAGGTACTCCAGATCCTCAATGCCCTTGTGAAAAGAAGCAGCCCATCATACTGAACAACTTTTGTTTTAGAACCATGCCTGTATCTCTAATAGTTTAGCTGGGCTCCTGATGGTACACCTGGTGGTCTACATTAGGTACTCCAGATCCTCAATGCCCTTGTGAAAAGAAGCAGCCCATCATACTGAACAACTTTTGTTATAGAACCATGCCTGTATCTCTAATAGTTTAGCTGGGCTCCTGATGGTACACCTGGTGGTCTACATAAGGTACTCCAGATCCTTAATATCTTTGTGAAAAGAAGCGGACCATCTTAATGAACAACTTTTGTTTTAGAACCCTGCCTGTATCTCTAATAGTTTAGATGGGCTCCTGATGGTACACCTGGTGGTCTACATAAGGTACTCCAGATCCTCAATGTCCTTGTGAAAAGAAGCAGCTTATCATACTGAACAACTTTTTTATAGAACCATGCCTGTATCTCTAATAGTTTAGCTGGGCTCCTGATGGTACACCTGGTGGTCTACATTAGGTACTCCAGATCCCCAATGTCCTTGTGAAAAGAAGCGGCTCATCATACTGAACAACTTTTGTGTTGGAACCATGCCTGTATCTCTATTAGTTTAGCTGAGCTCCTGGTGGTACACCTGGAGGTCTACATCTGTACTCCAGAGCCTCGAATGGTGATAAAAAGTACCCTTTGTCCGTTCTCGCTATGCTAGCAATCTCTGTGCCAAGTTTCATGAAGATCGTTTCAGCGGTTTGGCCGTGAAAGCGTAGCAGACAGACAGACAGACAGACAGACAGACAGAGTTACTTTCGCATTTATAATATTATATATAAAATATATAATATAGTGTGGATGTGGATTAATAGAGCGAATTAACCTGAAGAAACCCTTTCTTACATTTTTAAGTAGGTAATATACAATACACACAGGTCTCATTTTTATGTTCTAAATATTCTTTAATAAAGTAAAAAACGTGTTGCAGGAGCCATAATTTCAATGCTTTTTTAAATTTACGTTTTTAATTAATTGTTTTTAAATAATTTGGAAGTTTATTCCAAACTGATACACACATACCATAACAGTTTTTTCTGAATCTTGCACTTTTTGGAACTACGTCATAAATAAGTGTATTCGGATTTCTAACTTCCCTAGATGTTACGTCTGTTGTTTTTGTAAAAATTGATTGATTTAGCCACACAAATATAGAACATTCCAAGATATAAATGCAAGGAAGCGGTAGTAAATTTAATTTCTGAAATAAAGGTTTTACAAGAGGCGTCCGGAGCAACTGTCATAATGGATAAGCCTGAGGGGTCAAAATATGACTTTCATATACACTTTAAATTGGAGCGTAGATCATGTACAGTCGCTCATATAACATAAGGTAACAGGCATTATAAGTGGTATTAAACGAACACGTTGCTGCCGCTGCGACGCTGTTAAATAACTACTACTCACAAACAAATAACAACATTACTACTAGGCCATGCATGAATATCGCAGCTCAATATGTATCTAAATACTTGCAAACTTCTCCGCCTGAATTCGAGTTTCAACCATTTACTCTAAATGAAATACTTAAAACAATAAAATGTATCAAACGTAAAGAATCGAAAGATGTAAATGAAATGTCAACCTATGTACTTGACTACCTGCCTCCGGTAGTTATTTCTCTTCTTCTCCACTTATTAAATAAGTGTATAGAGGTCGGGAAATACCCTAATATGCTAAAAATTATTAAAATTCAACCTGTTTATAAAGGAATGGGGGAAATGCACCTTCCAAAAAATTATCGGCCAATTTCACTGATACCCATAGTGTCCAAAATCTTTGAACGATTAATTAGCGACAGAATTTTGTCACATTTAACAAAAAACAATATCTTAAATAACCAACAATATGCATACCAACCAGGCCGGTCGACTACGGATGCGGCGCGCGATGTGATCACCAAAGTGACGAACCACCTGGAGGGCGGGCGGCAGGTCGCTGCAATATTCTGTGACCTGTCGCGTGCCTTCGAGATGGTTGATCACTCTCTTCTTTTGGAAAAGCTCAGCCAGTATGGTTTTCACGGAATGTTCCACGAAACGATCGCAGCATTTTTAAGAGACAGGAAACAATCTACATACGTCCATAACGCCAAATCTGATCTGGTAGAAATAGGTGAATGCGCTGTCCCTCAAGGTTCAGTGATGGGAAACACCCTTTTTCTATTGCTGGTCAATGACATTTCCGTGGCCTGTCCTGATCCTGAATTTGTGATGTTCGCAGACGATACCTGCTTGATTGTGTCAGCGGACACCACTGATCAGCTTAGATCTAAACTAATTCGGGTTATGTCTGAAATTTCAAAATGGTTTATTGTGAACGGCATGTCACTTAACGTAGAAAAAACCAACATTATTCATTTTAAGTTGCGTGATCCTCACATTACTAATTTAAACGTCAATGTGAGCGGCACAATAGTCCCACAGGTAAACGAAGCGAAATATCTTGGATTTGTTATCGATTCCGTTTTAACGTGGTCCGCTCACATTGATGCGTTATGTAACAATTTATCTGCGGCCTGTTTTGCCCTATCTAGGCTCCAAAACACACTGACGAGCGACAATTTGCTTAAGGCATACTATGGATATTTTCATTCCATTTGTACGTATGGGGTAGACTTATGGGGTACGGCGGCTGACCGCGATCGGGTATTTAAACTCCAAAAGCGAGCTATACGTATTGTCGCGGGTAAGTCATACGATCATCCTGCTCAGGAACTATTTATTAAATTAAAAATTTTAACACTGCCGTGTACTTACATATTCCAAATATGCAAACTGGTCCATCAAAGCAAAATGAATTTCCCAACGCTTGGTGATATGCACGATCGCAACACAAGATACAGGGATCACCTGAAGGCACCTCGCCGTCGTCTCGCCAAATCGCGTAAACTACTGGATGTTGTTGGTCCTAAACTATATAACTCTCTCCCTGGTCATTTGACCAATGCGACCAGTCCCCATATTTTTATAAAACTGATGAAAGAAATGCTCGTCAAACAAGCGTGTTATAACGTTAATGAGTTTTATGTGGGTGTCCGACAAATTGTTAACCAAGACAAAAACAAATGATGTAGTCATATGATTACCTAAAAATCATAATTAATTTAAATTTATTGATAAAATTTAACGTACCTACCTATTCAATAATGTATAATTTACCTAACATTTGACATGTAAATTTTAATTTATGAAATAAACTGAAACTGAAACTGAAACTACAGGTGTGCCTTGTGTGAAAGAGGTAAACTATTTCACGTCTTGGCACAGCAGGCCCGTGGTGTAATGGTCTAACTGCTCGGTCGTAACCTTAAACAAAGCCACGTTCGAGGTTTAATCCTCGGGTTCTGATAGCGTTCGTTTTTCTTTTTTGTGTATTATTTTGAAACATGTTTTGTTGTATTATGTTTTTGTCGGTAGCTGGTGACTCCATTGATATAAAAATAAGGCGTAAGTATATTTTAACTACAATGAGAAAGCTTTATAAGCTTTCTTATAAAGATAAGGTGTTAACTAAGTAATGATAGTTTGGTAAGGTAAGTGTGAGCACGGAGCTATATTACAGAATAAAATAATTTGTATGAAAGTAGCGACATCTGGTGATCATTAGTAGTAACACGATGTACTTTCTGGTCATCGCCAAACGTCTGAGGGGGAGTTATACCTGGGCTGATGGTATAGATGTTTCTAACGTATTAAGGAGTAGTATAGGTAGACCTACCTATACCTACCTAAAAATATCGCCTAAAAATTAAAAATACCTGTTTTTTATATTTATTCATACAAATTAATATTTAATAATAAAATTCATATTTATTCCTAGGCAGGTTTTTATACTTATTTATAGGTAATTTTGTTTAATCATTACGATATCATCTTTAAAAACATAATACATATACAAATTAAAATAGAAATAAATAAAAGTGAACAATAAATTGAAAGTTTTTATTTATTTACAACGTTTGTTTACAGCCTCATATAGGTGCTATGCTTAGTAACAATATAGGTAGGTATATCTATCTAATTATTAGACAGGTTTAAAACGACGATTTTAATAACTTAGTTTACAACTGCTTCCTTTGATTAGTTAGCACACAGTGAATAAACATGTATAGTTAAATACAATAACATCACTTTTGCGCTTATTTAAGAATGAGTTGCAGCTATTATAATTTTGTCATCCATCTCAGGGTAAAGAAATGTTCCAGAAGGAACCTTACGACCAACCAAAATGAAACTACCGATGTATAAAAACTTATTCATTCATTATATTATGCACGCTCAAATACAAATAAAAGCTCATTTCTTTTTAAGTATAAATAGAGTATCTCATGCATCAAATTATATTTGAATGTTTTTCTTGGCTTCACTTCGGTTATTTATAAGGTTCCCTCTGATATTTTTAATAGATTTAGGTTAAACTAACTTAATAATGTGGTCTGTAAAATTACAAAAATACTCTCGGGCAAATCGAATTCTATCCTGACAATGAATATTAGACAAGGCGATTTTTTTGCCGGTTTGTATGTTTTGAACCCTTTCGCATGCAAATCTTTGAGCACAATTTGCACAGATATACCATGTGCAATTGCTGTTTTCTTTGTTGATGCAAATGGATTCGCAGTGTGCGTTGCAATTACATCCCGATGGCGTGCAGACTGAGGAGCGAACATCTTGGGGGCAAAACCAGGCTTAATACGTTGAACATCTCCAGTGTCACCATGACGCTGAATCCACTATCTTACGGCTTTCCTCTGCAAATAAATAAATCATATTAGAAGAATGATCCTACAAAGTTATCTTCCTACCATTTAACATTTATTGAAATCTAATATTAAAATACATTGTAGGTTACTATGAAAATGAGGATTTAAATGACGTAACACAATATTTTACTTACCGAAATATTTAATTTACGAGCGATTGCACTAATTGATATTTGCTGTTTATGTAAAACCACAATTTCAGCCTTCATAAAAACTGATAAATTATGCATTTTGATAAAAATTGTTAAAGTTCTGTTAGAATTCAAAAAAACACTGTTGTCGCTTCCAAAGTAGACGATCAATAGTAAAGAAACGAATTAATTCAAGCTGAACTGGTGATTTATAAGTAATTTTTATTGGCTACCTGCAATTTTATACCAGACCAGACTCGCGGTATATTCAACCATTTCTGATCTGACTATCTATGACGCGCCATGTTAATGATGAGCTTGTAGCAACCAATTAAAAATTTAAACGTTCTACGTAATAAGCATCTGGTCTAGGGGCTTCGCTGTCGGATACAACGCAGCATAGCCACGGTTCGAATCTTGGCCAGCGCCAGAGTGGTAACTGTCGTATTTTTATGTTAAAATTTTAGTTCTTTAAGTGGATGATGGCGAGTTCGATTATACTTCGTATTTAGCTTGCGAAAAAGTTTCCAGCAAGTAATTTAAACAGGTTTAAGTGACGTATGCAACGCTAGTAGATTCCGGCTAACTAGCTCAGTGCTGCCACCAAGTTTAAATATTGGCGAAGAGTTTGATGTGGTGGTATGTGGTTGTAATTTTATAGTTAGTGTCGCTGGTGGTGCGATCTTGGAGTTGAATAGAGAACAAATTCCTTTGATACTTCGCATATGCATGCCTGTTACCTTAAGTGTAATGAGAGACTGCATTACACTAGTTTTCATTTCACTTCAATACATGCAGTATTTCGCAAGTTATGACGAAGAGAAGTTTTACCCCAATTTTGAATTTCCGACATTACGCGCGCTAAGACTGTGACGTCACGGCTCGGGACACTTCGCGACCGCAACACAGCGCGCTGCATGTTTCGGTGACTTTGTTTCGATGTTCGTCGTTCTTTCAAAGAAATACTTTATATGGTGTTTATGTGTATGTTATATAAGTGTAGTGAGTAAAATGGAAGCAAGATTTGTGAAAGGTTAGTCCGACAATCTGCCAAAAATTAATAGTTTGATGGTGGCCCAATATTTCATGATGAATAAAGATTTTACCACTGCCGAAATTCGTTGAATAAAAATGAAAATGAATATGTAAGCATTATCTCAACTGAATCATAGTGTTTTTTTTATTTAGTACCTACATACCTACTATGTGCGGTGATAAAAATACTTTCGCTCGCGAGTTCATGACCATCCTGCCTGAAGTAGGTACCTACCCATAAGGTTCCTAGTTGTACTTACTCCCTCAACTCAATCAAAATGTGTGTGATAAAAATACTAGGTAATACTAGGTAAGGTACCTAGGTACCTACAGTTCGCGCTCGTTAAAACCTACCTATGGGATTCCATGCGTTTCTACCTACTCGCCGTGGAACTGGCGAGTGCATGTGCGTCCATCCTGAAGTAGGTACCTACCTACCTATGTGTTTCCACGCGTACCTACCTACTCGCCGTGGAACTGGCGAGTGTTTGTGCATCCATCCTGAAGTAGGTTCGCAAATGAATAGGCTGCACAGGTCTAACTAAAACTACGAATAACGCCATCTTTAATACAAATCAAATACCTCTGAGCCGGCAGAAGTCAGAGAACCTGTTTTACGCGTACGCATATCATTCGCAGCCGCTTAATACATCATATTCGCACTTTACAAATAATAGCAAGGGTCGGTAGGACGTCATAGGTAAGTAGTTAAGAGGCCGTACATAGTTTTGAGTAATTTTGTCTTGTTTCTTCAATTCTGTAGGACCTCGTTTAAAAAAACAGAATAAGTAACAATGTGTTATGATATGTTTTATTGAAGATTAATTCAATATCTAAAAATTGGCCCAGACAAATTATTGATTTTGATTGTTCAGTTTGTTTAATAGTTAATAACCTGAGACGTGTTTTAATTGTTTTCGATGCGTGACGTTCGTATCATTATTGTTTACATGAATTTTAAAATATGGAGTGGTTTATAAAGTATACAGCAATAAAGACATTGAAAAGTGCTAAAAATTGGCCGAGGAGTTTTTAGTAATTTAATTCAAAAATTCAAAGAAAAACTGCAGTAAAATGGCCCTACTTTGAAGAAATTTTAAACGTATACAGCGTCGGATTTCTAGTACAATACAACACCTTTTTAAAAAAATCAATTTACACATTGAAAAATAGATTCATGCTAACACATTAGCTATAAAAAAAATTGCAAATATGTATTTTATGAAATTTATCGAATATTTTAAAGTTCTCCGGAATTATCAATTATATACGGGAGCGCAAATGCTGTTTCGGCAGACCGCGCGCCGCGCTCTTGGGAGAAGGACGTGTATCCTGCTGCGTCACACTCACGTACACATACAAAATTACGAATGTGTGTCGATCGCGC
This sequence comes from Tuta absoluta, assembly GCA_027580185.1. Lineage (NCBI taxonomy): Eukaryota > Metazoa > Arthropoda > Insecta > Lepidoptera > Gelechiidae > Tuta > Tuta absoluta. The sequence continues at coordinate 88,075 of JAQAHW010000121.1, read as the reverse complement.
GCGTAGAGGACAGTAGATCACGCGTCACAGGCGGAATTATAGTGCGACCGATACTTTTTGATCCTGTAAGTATTTTTTTCAGTGCGGTATTGATTTATGATTGATTAAATTAATTGAACTAGATATTGTGATTTTACTTCCTATTAGAGTATAAATAACTTGAAATTTCGGGATTTTGCAAATAAATGGCCATTTTAACGGACTATAATGATACATTACAGATTTAACTATCCACATTATCCACACTAATATTATAAATGCGAAAGTAACTCGGTCTGTCTGTCTGTCTGCTACGCTTTCACGGCCAAACCGCTGAAACGATCTTCATGAAACTTGGCACAGAGATTGCTAGCATACCGAGAACGGACATAGGCTATTTATTATCACCATTCGAGGGTCTGGAGTATAGATGTAGACCACCAGGTGTACCATCAGGAGCCAAGCTAAACTATTAGAGATACAGGCATGGTCCTAAAACAAAAGTTGTTCAGTATGATGGGCCACTTCTTTTTACAAGAACATTTGAGGATCTGGAGTACCTTATGTAGACCACCAGGTCTACTATCAGGAGCCCACCTAAACTATTGGAGATACAGAAATGGTTCCAAAACAAAATATGTTCAGTATGATGGGAATAACTTGAGAAAGGACATTGCCTACTTTTACCGAGGATTTTTTATCATTACTGAAAAATACCGCTGTGCCGCCGCCGTTTGCATCGTATGCACTACCTTCATTGTAATTAGGCATATCTACTTAGGTGATACGTTACCATGTTCTGAACTGAAAAGTATCATCCACATAACACGTTAAGTCGGGGATCACATTTGACGTCCGATGCGGCGTATTTTGTAAGTGTAAGGGAGTAAAATAGAAATTCGCGATTTCCTTTCGTCTGACATACGCATGCGTTATGGATTTGTATTGAAAATACACAGCAACTAAATAAATAATGCCCGGTCTTATGACCGCGGCCGCGCGCACCGGCCGATCCGGCGCGGCGCGGCGCGCGCGCTTTGGCGGCGATGCGGGGCGGAGGGGGAGGGCGAGACAGGGTGCGGCTACCCGAACGGGCATACACGTGAGGGCAGACTCACGAGTGTCAAACCCACAAAATCTTTGTTTTCGCAAAATACAGAAAAACAAAAAATGTGGTATATAAAAATGTATTACAGTAACTTAAAATACCTTTTTATCTGTCTTATCTACTTATGCTGACCATTTTAGTGTTCTCAAATCGGCACCCCTGGAGTAAGTACTCTGTTATCTACTGACTTTTATATTCAATTTTTATAAATATTGGTCTCTCAGGCCGGATAGCAAATCTTGAATTGTCCCTTTAACAACAGAAGCAAGCAAGTTATCTCTAAACAGTAGAGATAACAACTGTTCTAATATCACTGTCACACTTACTATGAATACACATAGGTACCTACTTTAGAACTTCTGCCAAAAAAAACTATCTAACGCGGACGAAGTCGCGGGTAAAAGCTAGTAGGCAATAAATATAAATTCGGCGCTGTTAAGCGAAAAAAAGATGCTGGTACATGGGCACACCCCTGAATAGTAGTCGGTAATTAATTAGTTTCGATAACATTCCACAAATCCCAAAATTCTTAGTAGGTACGCAATAATTTTAAACTTTTTCATACAATTGCCACAAAAACTATAAATAGGATCAAAACTGATTGATCGAACTATACGCTGCCGTCCGCCGCTGGGTCTGCATATCGCCGCCGCTCGGCTGCACGATGACGCGTTCTAATGCTAATTACCTACTTTCGCCCGGCGCAATTTCATGTACGGCCTCTTAAGTGGTTTAATAGTTCGATGCACTCGTCACAGCTGGCATAGCCGAGATAGTATGCGTCTGGATTTAGAGCGATTTTAAATTATAGTGGGACACTGGGTCGATCCCGCCTATGGGTCTGGGTTTTGTTTTACGTTTTTGTTTTTTATAATATGTAAGATAATTTTTAGTTAACTGCCCATTTGTTATTTTGAATAAATAATGTTTGTGGGTATTGCACATAGTCATTATAACTATTAGACGGTAAGTAATAAGCACAGTCATCTGATCTGTATCGACTACTGCCTACGTATCTAACCGTTAGCTTTCGATGTTTCTTTGTGTTGTTGTTTGCTATCGTTTTATCGTAATTATATTCATAATTCATAATTCGTTTATTCATCAATTTATAACATTACAGTATCGACCAAAGCGTTATAAAGACAGTCGTATTGCATAATAATTAAATGAGTACAATAGTACCTTCAAACAGTGTCAAGTTTATCATAAAAAAAAAGGTTTTCCATTTCTTATATTAATTAAGTACAATAGTACAAACCATGTCATAATTACAAAATATTTTATATTCTTAATATTTAATACTTAATACTAGTACCCCTCGCATTCATCTCGACCACTAGCTTGCACTCTTTCATCAGACTTGCCAGCCCTGTCATACATAAATCGTGTTGAGGGTTAGAAACGAGCACGGAATTGAGCAGCGAGATGACGCTAGCGACCGGCGAGTGTTCATGGGTCACAGTGCGAGTGGGCGGCGCGGCCAGCGGGCCTCGCGCGCGCGGCCGGAGGCGCGCGAGCTGGTGAACGTCGGGCACAGACAACTTGAGGAACAAACCTAATAAGGCTGAGCTATCAATTTTGTTATTTAGTACACCCAGAAAGAATCTAGCAAGCGCTAATGACCGACGGACCTCTAGAGATTGGTAGCCTAATTGGCCTTGAATAAACAGCGTGGGGTACATGTATGGGTACCAAGAAAATACCTTCTTGTACAGGCTCCTCAGAAATCTTTTCTGCACCTGTTCTAACATGAGGATATATTTATCCTCGTGAGGGCTCCAAACGTTCGAACTTGTTTCGAGGATACTACGAACCAAGGCGGCGTACAGGGTCTGGGTAGCCGTAGGGGTCAAGGAAGCAGAATTTCTCAACACAAACCCGAGTCGTCGGTTAGCAGCGATAGCGACATTCAGCACGTGATCGCGGAACGTGAGCTGTGGGTCGAACTGAACTCCCAGGTCTCGCACTCGCTGTACGCGCGCCATGCTCGTTCCTCCCACTGAGTACTGGAACAGGAGCGGTTGGTGCGAGCGAGAGAAAGTCATCATTTCGCATTTGCTGTAGTTAAAATGTAAATTGTTATCAATACTCCACCTATGTACAGAATTTATGTCACGTTGCAGCGAATCACAATCTGCCTGCGATCTGCACGCCTTCATCAGTTTGACGTCGTCGGCAAAGATTGCTATGTGGGAATCCTGTACCACATCAGGAAGGTCATTTATAAGAAGGACAAATAGGAAAGGTCCTAAATTTGAGCCTTGACTTATGCCCGACCTTGTGTGATAGGAGTTGGAGACGTAGGGTCCATATTTGACATACTGTTGCCGGTCAGACAAGTAATTAGCAAATAACTTTAACAGTCTAGGAGTGAAACCCATAGTGCCAAGTTTAATTAACAATGTGTCATTATGAACGCGGTCAAATGCCTTCTGAAAGTCTAGGTATATCACATCTACTTGCCCTCTGGCGTCCAGTTCGCACGAGACATAATCAACGTGTTCTGTCAGGTTGGTAGTGACCGAGCGCTTAGGTAGAAACGCGTGCTGTGCAGCGGTGATGTGTGGCATACACTGAGGTAGCAATAGGTTATGGAGTGTCATTTCGAAGACTTTCGCCAATGCAGATAATATTGCAATTGGTCGGTAGTTTTCTACCTTAGTTTTAGTTCCGGATTTAGGGATAGGTGTCACTCTAGACTTCTTCCAAACTGAAGGATAAGTACCAGTGTTTAGAATTAAATTAAAAAGGAACAAAATTGGCTCCAATAACTCGTCAGCACAACCCTTGATTACATACGCAGGAATGTTGTCAGGTCCAGGCGAGGTGCCGGGTTTAAGTCTAGCGATGGCGCGCCGAATGTCCCCACGGGTAAAAGCACGCACGTCAACGTGCCGGCTGTCCGGCGGCGTGGTGGCGCTGGCGGCGGCTGGGTCGAGCGCAGGCGCGTCCGGTAGAAACACTGACCGGAAGTGGTCAGCAAACGCGCCAGCAGCGCCCGCGCCCGTGTACTCGTCGCCATCCCGGGTCACTCGGGTCTCGCGCCCACCAGGGTTGCGGAGAGTATTCGTATACTGCCAGAATTCCTTTGGGTTGTTACATAAATTGCGTGAAATGACATTGGAATAATTAGAATGGGCCATTATAATATCGGTTTTAATTTTAGCTCGTAAATTCTTAAAGTTATCATAAGCCTGGTCATTATTATTTGACTTCCATAAGCGGTGATAATATGCTTTGCATTGAATATCTCGTATTATACTGCTAGTATAGAACATCGGGTATACACGTCCGTTCGATTTCCTCGGTGTTTTCTTTGGAATGCAGAGGTCAAAAATGCGGTAAACGGTAATATAAAACCAATTTAGCGCTTCGTTTACATCCCTATACGAGTACATAGTGTCCCATTTGATATCAGACATCATACGAAAGAGTGCGTAATAATCTCCCTTAGGAAAATTCCAGTTGTTTTCATCGGGGATATTAGAAGGCTCAATACGCGTTACCTCTCTAGAAAAGTTGTACCCGATGCTCACCATCAAGGGGGGATGCTGTACATCAATGTTAGTGATCACCTCGGCCGGTTCGGCGGCGCGCACGCTCACCTCGCCCCTCAGATCCAAGCTCGTCAACACCACATCCAGTATGCGATCATTCGAGTTTCTTATTTCATTATATTGTTCTAGGTTACATAGAGTACTGAAACAATGATAATAGTTGTTTACGTTAGTACTAGCACTGTAAAGGTTAAGATCACCGAAAACTAGTATCTTTGAAGGTGAATGTAAGGAGCAAACATTTTCTACACCATGAAACCATGTCATGTAGTGATCGTCACTTGATCTAGGAGGAATGTATATAACGCACACGTAGATGGAATGACCTTCGAAGCTAAATCGCGCCCAGAGGTCCTCGCAGCTTGATGTTTCATAGAGCGGCAAGCGCTCGAGTAGCAGAGGAGCGCGCGCAGCCAGCAGCACGCCACCACCGTCGCGTCCGCAGCGGTCGCGGCGCAGCAGCGTCCACTCGCCACCCGCTTCACACACCTCAGCGTCGGTCACAGATCCGTCTAAGTTGGTTTCGGTAGCAGCTATCAAATGTAGGTCATCGCACAGCTGTAGGTTGGTACGCCATTCGAACAACTTTGATCGAAGCCACCTTACATTTTGATAGTATGCGTGCAGTGTCGTAATGTTTTTATTTTGTTTACTTGCTTTGGGTAAGTTCTGTTCGCTCGAGCCGAAAAAGCCAGCGTTCAGCCATAAGTCCTTTTGGCCAAAATTGCTGAGTTAGGCAGTCGTCAAACATGTCAGCCGGCACGCCTACCTTAAAAGTAGCGTAGTCAGTCTGTCGTTTAGGTAGCATTTTTTTAACACTATATAAACTGGACGTGTTCTTTGTGTTAAGATAGGTAATCACGTTTGCCTCAGTCGTATCTAACCGGGCGCCCCAAACATGTAGGTATCTAATTCTTTCCGCAGCGCAAAGAAAGTCACTTGGATCTCCACTGCAGCGTACGACTTGTTTATTTCTGTGTTTATTCGGCCGTTTGTGCGTAACACGTATGTACGGCGCGTCGTCATTTTTATTTTGTTCGGATACCGTATTTGGCACTTCATTTTTAGACGGGCTCTTTAATTCCTGTTGTTTGGTCGGCGGTTTAGGTGCTTTGTTAGGTAACAAAGATGACCTATTTTCTTCCGTCAATGGTGTAACATTTTTGCGCCTTCTTCTTGTCCTCTTCTTTCTTGCTGGTAATGATGCGTCTTCCGTCTCGCTCGCACTCAAAGCAGATTCAAACTCGGCGCGATCGGAATTACACTTGTTACATTTTTCTGATCCACCCTCATTAAGGCGTTCAACTACAGATGTTAGTCGCACTATTAACGCTTTTAAAGCACTAATTTCGTCACTTTGTGCACTAACTTGAGCTTCCAGGTTAGACAAACTGTTCTTTATCACGGAACTGTCGGTTTGGCGAATGCCGGACGGCATTTTGTATTAGAATTTTATTTTTAAACGGGAGCGATTGCTAACTCGACCGTACTAGTACGAGGTGCGGGGGTGACGTTGTATATCTATCTATAGTATGCTCCTTTGTCTACAAACAGTGCTTAGAGCAAAGATCATAGTGTTATATGAAGATAATCTTAGTATTATGAAATTTCTCGACGTCTTCAATTAAATGTAAGTTAAATATTTTTATTTTACAAAATTAGCGCAAATGCTTCAGGTCAGGTCACTCATATCATCCAAAAATTAAGTTTCTTGATAAAGATACCTACTACATACTACCTGCCATACGTTCATTATTTAAAATGTTTAAATAGGTATTAGATTGCTTAATATATTTACTTACTTAGTTTCCTATTTATTATTATTGGCATTTACCTACTTAAAATACTTTTAGATTGACTAGGTATTTTTCTTACAGAAAAAAACTGTTACGCTGTCGGTTAAGCGTTACGCCGATACCGGTGACATCCTGCCTGCCCGGAAAGGTCGTAAGGCCGTGATGTTCACGGATGCATCAGCGCGTCAACGAGGGATAGTTGCAAATCAAATCAAATCAAATCAAATCAAATCAAATCAAATTTATTTATTGTGACACACAGGTTATAAAAGTTGTTAACAAAGGTAGGTTCAGTACACTGAGGTCCGCCAACAGGCATACAAAACATTAATACATGCAAAAGTAAATTATAAATTAAATAGAGTTCAAAGCATATTATGTTCATTAATGAAATGTCAAATAAATTTAATTACAACTAATTTTATACATGTCACTATTAATTAATTATATTCATGTCTATATTAACTAAGTTTACGGTCATTCATAAATTCATTTACATTATAATATGTTTTAGCTACAAGCAAATTATATAATTTATTCTTAAATTGGGTAATATTATTAACATCTCTTAAAGTCCTAGGTAACTTATTGTACAATTAAATTGTACAATTAAAGTCCTAGGTAACAAATTGCCAAGCATGCTAATACCCCATTCTGGTCAGGCCCAAGAAAAATTTACGCGACTTAGCCATGTTCACCTGGGAGTCCATGCGTGGTAAACTAATGTGTTCGAACATGGTAGCTAGCATGCCAAGCCGTTTAGAACAGATCGAGTCTGGTGAAGGTGCACCTCTTCGGTATTGAAATTAAATTATTATTAAATTGAAATATTTAAATAGGTAGGTATTAATATATTGGGTTGGGAATTTTGCAGAGGATTTATTTTATTCGATACTTACTGCTTAGTTAATTTCTGAAAATGTTCAAGCTCTCAAACAATAAAAATACCAAGTTAACCTGTCACTTAATATATAATTATTCTGCATAATTGTTTTACTATATTTACACAATCTAACGAAAAATGAAAATTAATTGATCCCCTGGTTCAGTTTAGGCTTAATGTGTTACCAATAAAAAATATGTTAAGTGATGTTATTGTAACAATAAATGCAGGAATGAGGCTACCTCGTTATCTCATTTATAACATTTTTATTCACTTTGACATACATATTTATTGTTGCACATTAACAAACATTATGCATCCCAACCCAATATCATTGAATAGTTAAAAACCAAAATAAATACCTAACTGATAAATATGGTAGTTTTATTCATTTTACCTTATATCCTCAAAACTACTATATTTATTCGACTAGCTTTTACCCGCGACTTCGTCCGCGTTAGATAGTTTTTTTAGATAGAAGTTCAAAAGTAGGTATGTGTATTCATAGTAAGTGTGACAGTGATATTAGAACGGTTCTTATCTCTACTGTTTAAAGATGACTTGCTTACTTTTGTTGTTAAAGGGACAATTCAAAATTTGCTATCCAGCCTGAGAGATCAATATTTATAACCATTGAATACAAAAGTCAGTAGCTAAAAGAGTACTTACTCCAGAGATGCCGATTTGAGCACACTTAAATAGTCAGCATAAGTAGATAAGACAGATAAAAAGGTAATTTAAGTTACTGTAATACATTTTTATACCTCTATACCACATTTTTTGTTTTTCTGTCCTCGGTAAAGAAGGCAATGTCCTTTCTCAACTTATTCCCATCATACTGAACAACTTTTGTTCTGGAACCATTTCTGTATCTCAAATAGTTTAGGTGGGCTCCTGATGGTAGACCTGGTGTTCTAAATAAGGTGCTCCAGATCCTCAATGTCCTTGTTAAAAGAAGCGGCCCATCATACTGAACAACTTTAGTATTGGAACGATGCCTGTATCTCTAATAGTTTAGCTGGGCTCCTGGTGGTCTACATAAGGTACTCCAGATCCCCAATGTCCTTGTGAAAAGAATATGGCCCATCATACTGAACAACTTTTGTTTTGGAACCATTTCTGTATCTCCAATAGTTTAGGTGGGCTGCTGATGGTAGACCTGGTGGTCTAGATAGGGTACTCCAGATCCTCAATGTCCTTGTGAAAAGAAGCAGCCCATCATACTGAACAACTTTTGTTTTGGAACCATGCCTGTATCTCTAATAGTTTAGCTGGGCTCTTGGTGGTACACCTGGTGGTCTACATAAGGTACTCCAGATCCCCAATGTCCTTGTGAAAAGAAGCGGCCCATCATACTGAACAACTTTTGTTTTGGAACCATGCCTGTATCTCTAATAGTTTAGCTGGGCTCCTGGTGGTACACCTGGTGGTCTACATAAGGTACTCCAGAGCCCCAATGTCCTTGTGAAAAGAATTGGCCCATCATACTGAACAACTTTTGTTTTGGAACCGTTTCTGTATCTCCAATAGTTTAGGTGGACTGCTGATGGTAGACCTGATGGTCTACATAGGGTACTCCAGATCCTTAACGTCCTTGTGAAAAGAAGCGGCCCATCATACTTGTTCTGGAACCATGCCTGTATCTCTAATAGTTTATCTGGGCTCCTGGTGGTACACCTGGTGTTCTACATAAGGTACTCCAGAGCCCCAATGTCCTTGTGAAAAGAATTGGCCCATCATACTGATCAACTTTTGTTTTGGAACCATGCCTGTATCTCCAATAGTTTAGGTGAGCTGCTGATGGTAGACCTGGTGGTCTAGATAGGGTACTCCAGATCCTCAATGTCCTTGTGAAAAGAAGCGGCCCATCATACTGAACATTTTTTGTTTTGGAATGATGCCTGTATCTCTAATAGTTTAGCTAGGCTCCTGGTGGTACACCTGGTGGTCTACATAAGGTACTCCAGATCCCCAATGTCCTTGTGAAAAGAAGCGGCCCATCATACTGAACAACTTTTGTTTTGGAACCATGCCTGTATCTCTAATAGTTTAGCTGGGCTCCTGATGGTACACCTGGCGGTCTACATAAGGTACTCCAGGGTCCCAATGTCCTTGTGAAAAGAAATGGCCCATCATACTGAACAACTTTTGTTTTGGAACCATTTCTGTATCTCCAATAGTTTAGGGGGGCTGCTGATGGTAGACCTGGTGGTCTACATAGGGTATTCCAGATCCTCAATGTCCTTGTGAAAAGAAGCGGCCCATCATACTGAACAACTTTTGTTTTGGAACCATGCCTGTATCTCTAATAGTTTAGCTAGGCTCCTGGTGGTACACCTGGTGGTCTACCTCTATACTCCTGACCCTCGAATGGTGATAAAAAGTAGCCTATGTCCGTTCTCGGTATGCTAGCAATCTCTGTGCCAAGTTTCATGAAAATCGGTTCAGCGGTTTGGCCGTGAAAGCGTAGCAGACAGACAGACAGACAGACAGACAGACAGAGTTACTTTCGCATTTATAATATTATAGTGTGGATTTCAACACTAAACTACACAGATAAGTATAAAATTTATCAGCAACAGCAAAATAATCATTAAAAAATAGTAACTATAACCTAAATTAAAAAAAAAACAGGCCTAGACCTGCGACCAACCACGACTCGATCCTTAACTACCTGTTTCCAAAGTTCGCTATGTTAACCATTGAGCTACGACTGCTGTGATGCAAGTAGCAAAATTAAGGTTTAAATTATTATTAGTCATCAAACTGCGCGTCTTAAATTCTAGTGTGTTTGCGCGCCAGTCAATGTGTGTGTTTTAATGTGCTATAATGGTATTCAATGAATTCAATTCGTCGTTAAAAGATGGCGTTGTCTGGCTGTGCAGGTTTAGACCACTTCTTTTGTACCTACCTACCTATGTGTTTCCACGCGTACCTACCTACTCGCCGTGGAACTGGCGAGTGCATTAGCGTCCATCCTGAAGTATGTACCTACCTAACTACCTACCTATGGGTGTCCACGCGTACCTACCTACTTGCCAGTACCACGGCGGCGGCCTCCTTGACAAGGAGGCGCATACGCATACCTACTTCAGCCAACTGTAATACCTACAGTGTGGGTCAAGGAGGCGCATGTCTGCTCCACGCATCGACCTATAGGTAATCCTTTATTCACATACACACATTTGCCTGTACCGTTGCAAGTAGAGTAGGTACGACAAGGTGGTACCTACATAGGTAGGTACTTAAGCAATCAGGATGGCCAAGTACTCCTAATCTATGTACGTGAGTACGTCTATATGTAGGTAGGTATACTTTAACATTACTTTGTGTTAAAGTATACCTACTTTGAATCAGGCTTATTGAATCAACTCTTTTTACGGCCACTTTTTTCTTATTTTTGGGTTCTTAGGCACATAAAAGAAGAGTTTATTTGGTGTTTTAACCGTGGAGTTTAAACAATGCGGCACAATACAGTATTTCCCTGGCATTTTATTTTATAATATTTAATTTGACTGTCGACTCGGTCGCCGCGCCTCGCCGCCATTGCAAGTTTCTATGCACTCAGTAGCAACGGTTCATGAGGAGCGGACGCGTCGCTGCGCGGAATAGTGTGACAATATGTTCGATACCGAACTCTTCATTAGTTTAATCGAAGAGAGAATGAATGAAAGTATAGTACCTACATCTGTACGGTCGGATTCATAAGTGGAGTCATAGTTAGACCACTTGACAGATTGCAATACGGGTTATTATCCTCTGTACTTACTTTACTAACTTACGCACACACGTAAGATTATCGACTGTAAGTAGAAAAGTCCACCTTAAGGCGTAACATTAAAACTTAAACAGATTACCACCTATAAGCGACATCTATGTAATCTTTGAAATAATTACTCGGTGATAGCCTATTCGCCACCACATCACCACAAAGTATACATCACACTGTTTTGTCTAAAACTGTATTATAGTTATCCTTATTCGTTCGCTTGTAGTAAAGCAATAGATTCCATATCTTTATTTCGTCGTATTGATCACAAGCTACCGTAGCTTAACGGTAATAGTTCTTACCTTCTAATCAGAACGGAACCGAGTTCCCATCCGATCTCTGTATGTGAATAATGTTTTTTTTTATATGTTTTTACCATATTTTCTCCAGTAATATTTATTTTATATAATATTTTTCTAAATATTCATCTATGTATTATATCTATAAATGTTTATTGTAAATTATGTATCAAAATATTATATCTAAAAACATAAACCTATAATATTGTAATAAAACAAAAAGTAAGGTAAGAAATTATTTTATTGGTAGGTATGGTATTACTTTATGTAAATAACATAATGACATGAATGAGAACTTTTGGTAACCATAAAATACGAGTATGTAAAACTACATAAAATACTTGCTGTCGTAATACTTAGTTTATAGTTTTGTTTGAATGATAAAACACAATATTATGTAAAATGATATTAAGTGTTCATTAGCTGAAACATCGATAGGTAATTATTTATAAGAACATAGGAATGATCCAAATCTTGGATTGAATCTTTCAATAAAGTTATTTAAGTAATAATTTCGTTAGTAATTATTTTATTGTTCTATGTTTAACGACGATGCACTTTCCTCGGAAGTAAAAGTAATTGTAATAATAATAAATCAGTTATTTGCCTACATCTCAAGGTTTAAGCTTAAGTACTCGTTTTCGTAATGAAAAGATATTGAAGCAAGGCCTTAAGATAACTGACTAATAATGATCAATCTTATATAAATATATATCGATGTTTTAGCATAATTTCGTTTCTAATGTAATGCTTCACAAATACCTACTGCAATAGTAGGCGGGTAAGCAGGTAAACAGAGGTTGAGTGACTATAGCAACGATTTATCGGGCCCGCTTCGGCATACATTTCTGATTATTTTGTGTATATTCATATATTGTAATGAAATACACAAGATAATCAGCAATTTATGCTAGATCGGATCTGATTGAAATCTCAAGTAAAAATCGCCGCTTACATAATTAGTATTTGGTGTTACCTCCACTGTTTTCAATAACACTTAATAAACGTCGCGGCATAGACTCGACCAAATTTGAGCATATATCTGTTCTTCTGGTACTCTCCCACACTTCCATGCAGTGAGCCTCTAAAGCCTCTGTCGTCCTTTCATTGCGCATGTCCCACCTTTGCACCATTAAACCCCATAAATTCTCTATGGGATTTAAGTCCGGAGATTTTGCTGGCCAACGAACAACTTGGATATCTGGGTGCTGGCTAAACCAATTATTCACCACGGCAGCTCGATGCACTGGACAATTATCCTGGACAAATGCGAAACGAGGAACTTCACTGGCAGGATAAACAGTTCGCACCGTCGGTAGCATGCTTTCCTGTAGCATATCAATATAATTAGCGGCAGTTGCACGCCCTGTTTCTTGTGCTACTAATTCACCTGGACCAGCGGCAGACATCCAGCCCCATAGATTTGTTGATATGCAACCGGATTCTGTGTTCGGTAGAACATTTTTTTCAACATACCTGGTACCATTTCGGCGCCATAAATGAACCCTACCGTGTTGCGACGATAAAAAGGTCTTTTCATCAGAAAATATCACATTTTCCCAATTAAAGTCTAAAAAGTCTCTGGCAAACGATAATCTGTTACGTTTATGCTCCGCAGTTAGACTAGGCTTCTTGGCTGGCTTTCTATGGTGTACTCCTGCACCATGCAGGGCTCGACGAACGGTAAGTGCCGATGTTTCAAACATGTTCGCATAGTGAGACGTCCGTATGAAACCATTTTATTCATATTGCTGGACCATCATCCTCCGCTGTGTATCATTAATTAGACATGGGCGGCCGCTGCGCGGTCGAGTTTTTACGCTACCTTCCTCTTCAAAACGTGTAACCCAACGTTTAACAGTCTTCCACTAAAACAAAAAAGCATTATTAATATAAAAAGTTTATAATAATCGGTTTCCAGCTACCAACATACTATGAGTCACAGTTTTTAATATTTAAAATACAATTATAATGAAATAAAACTACACTTACGGCCAGACCAGTCTGATTAGCAATTTGAGCTAAATTAAATCCAATATCATGCAGCGCAACAATACGCTGCCTATCCTGCAAACTGATATTAGAATGCATTTCAAAGAAATAAACACTCAAGTTTAATAAATAAGCTTAGGTTAAAAAAAAACACTTAGCACACGCACTATCTCGCAAACGATCTAGCAACGACTAAGATCAAGTTCAAAATTTACTAAATTTTACTTCATTTGATAAAATAAAAATGAAAACGATGAAGTCGGGATTCGAACCATTGTCTACACAATTACGGCCAAGAATATGCTTGTCCGCGCTACCGACCAAGCTACCGAAGCTTATGATTCATGCAGTGAAATAGTCAATACTACTCAGCCTATTATGCAATGGTAGTTCATCAACAATAGTATGTTATACGTCATTTGTGTCATTGTGTGAGTGTCGCCGGCGGGTGCGAGCGACTTGTTTTCTGAGGTTTGTGTTTCCACTTTTGAATGCGACCGTACATACATACCTACATAAGTATTAATTTACTTGTAATTTATTTGTTTGAAGTGGAATTTTATTTTAGATTAACGAAATCCTTTTATTATAATATTTATAATATACCTACCTAATTAACTTAGAAAATTACAACAAAATGTTTAAAATGGTATCAAAATCGGTCGTAATTTGTATAAACAATAAAAACAAACAAATTATCAATAGCAAAATACATGTATTTATTTAGCTAACATCTCATATGTAGTCCCACATTTGTGACCACTGAACTTGTCCCGAAACTGTGGAGAACGCGCGTGCGGCGGACGGCGGCGCGGGCGCTCCACATAAATCGTTCTGCGGCCCGGTCGCGGCCGCCAAAATTTGCTGCCGGGTCGCTGCTGCGCGGCCGCTTCACCTGTATAGACCCTTAAGCTGTCATTGCTGTCTCTTTGCTGGTTACCCTAGTTAATTTTCCGAGAGCATATGAAAATCTGTTCAACTTATTGCAAACATATTCAATTTGATTTTTCCAATTTAAATTATTGTCCAATTTTAATTCCCAAAAATGTAGTCCAAACATTATAATTTATTTGTGTATTATTATATACTATATTTAAACTAGTAATGTCATTAAAATTAACGTAATTAGTTTTCATAATATTAATATTAAGATTATTTGAATTTAGAATAACTAGAGTATCTTATGTTGTATAAACAAAGTAATTTTAACATTTAAACTGCCCAACTGTTTGATTTCTGGATTGCAGATAGGTTAAAAGATAATTTTTTTCATTCTCATAAAAGACATTGTGTCACTTACACGAGAATTAAACTTAATGTGTAATATAATTTTATCCATCACTCGCACACCAAACTGGCTTTATCACAATGAATGCAAGCACTCTGTAGCTAAAATTTTTACAACACGATAATTATAACACCAATACTAACCATCTCTCGGAAACAGACCAATTACCTATTAATCATTCATTTGATTAAAATAGTTTTCTTAACATGTTGTGCTAGTGCACGTTTAAATTATATTTCTGTATTACTTTATTTATAGATGAGGGTAAATTGTTGAATAGCTTAGCTCCTTCGTAAGTAAACATTTTTTTACCGTAGTTTGTTCTGATTTTCGGTAGTACAAGCTAGCTAGCACGTCGCGTTGTGCGTTTGGTTACGTGCCTTGTTTGCATGAAGCGGATCGACGTGTGGATGGTTTTCTTTAACACTGTCCGAATGAGAATGCACGTGTGATATGTGTAAAGTTGCTTAATATTCATCAAGTTAGTTTCCCTGTAAATTTTAGTTGTAGATGTCCTGTAAGGGTAGTGAAAAAGCATTTTAATTAATTTGTTTTGCATTATCTGCAAGTCCGATAGATTCGTTTTGTTTGCACTGCCCCAAATCTCGATCTGGTTTATCAAGTGTGATTTCTCAAGGGAATTAAAGATCATCAATCGTACTCTTCTCGGGATACAGCGGACTATGCTACGTAGTGAGCCCATCAATGATGAATATGATGATAGTTTATTCTTTATGCGACCTATGTGTGCCCTCCATGTTAACCAACTATCCATCAGCAAACCTAGATACTTTTCAGTGTCTTTCTTCTTTAGCGGCATGCCATTAATTTTTAAGGGCTCGAAACCCAGTATTGGTTCATTTTTAGTTTTAAAGATTATATAAGAAGTTTTGGAAATGTTCACTGTCAAAAGATTAGATTTTAAAAAGCAAGTCAAGGTCCCTCTGGGCAGACTCAATGATTTCGTCCATAGATGTGTCAAAATAAAACAAGCATGTGACATCTGCATACAGGGTAATATGACCTTGAAGGCCAACCGACTATCCATCAGCAAACCTAGATACTTCTCAGTGTCCTTCTCCTTTAGCGGCATGCAATTAATTGTTAAGGGCTCAAAACTCGGTATTGGCTCATTATGTAAGAAGTTTTGCAAATGTTCACTGTCAAAAGATTAGATTGTAACCACTTACCATACCTAAATATCCATACCTAATAGTGAAAGGGTTAAAATCAGAATCACTCACCTCACCTTGCAGAACATTAGATGACGACATGTACCTTTGTGAAGAAATCCAGACGGTCGTACCGCTTGAAGACACCTGTATTCTGGAGCTAATGAAGTTTTCCCGAAAGGTCACCTGTACGAAGCGACTGCACCTATTGAGATCGAGTCAGTCAAGATACAAGATACAAGATCATTTATTTGTTGGAAATAGGTTAGTTATAAAGGTCTTAAATACTAAATTAATAGATGAGTACTGCTACTTCCTGCCTTTGCCGACATACAAATTTATAAAATAAACGTTAAAATGTCACTTATCTTCTAAAAATTCCATTATACTATAAAAACATTTTTGTGTCAATATTTCAATTAATTTATTTTTAAATAATATTAAATTCATTTTCCGAATATGTTTTGGAACCTTGTTATAAAGTTTTGGCGCCATACATATAGCACTTTTATACATTAGAGCTGTTCTAGCTCTTGGTACGGCTACTTCGTCATTATCTCTTCTGTTTCGGTTTCGTTCTACGGATAGCCTTTGAAATAACTCCGGATTTGATTTAACAAATAGTACTGATTCCAAAATATAAATAGAAGGAAATGTCAATAATTTGTATTTGAGAAAATAAGGTTTACAACTATCCATGCGTGACAGACCAAAAATTGAACGAATACAGTTTTTTTGCCATAGAAATACATCATCTCTGTCAGTTGAATTTCCCCAAAACATCACTCCATATCTTAAGCGAGATACAACTATCCCATGGTAAGCAGTGAGTAGAGCATTAGTCTCCATTACTGGAGCTAGCTTATACAATTGATAGGATGCTGTACTCAATGTCTTGCACAATCCATGGATGTGTTTCTTCCAATCTAATCTACTATCTATTATCAAACCTAAATATCTAATATCATTTACAATGTCAATTTGCTTATTGTTACACATAGTGTTAATATTTGTAATATTGGATCTTTGATTGAAGTGCATAACTTTGGTTTTGTCAAGATTTATTACTAAATTATTATTTTTAACTGAGCGAAGTAGTGCGTTGGAAAGAGTGAAAGTAGAAAATTTGCAAGATAAAGAGGTAAAAAAGGAGTATATTAAAAGATTGAAAGAGAAATTTAACAACCAAGAGGAGATGTCTGACATTGAAGAAGGATGGAAAGGATTTAAGAAAGGTGTTGTGGATGTCGCGATAGAAGTGTGTGGAGTTTCAAAAAGGATGAAAGGGAAAACACAACGGAGTGCGTGGATGACCAAAGAGGTACAAGAAGTTGTGCAGAAGAAGAAGAAAGCATGGTTGGATTGGTTAGCTACCAAAGCTAACCGAAGAATGTTAAAAGCGACGGATGAAGATGTAGAGAAAGCAAGAAAGGAGTATAAAAGTGTGAAGGATGTAGTTAAAAAGACTGTTGATAAAATGAAAGATAAGAATAAGGATGAATTTGACAGGAGGCTATCGGAAAACTTTCGTTCCAACTTGAAAGTTTTCTGGAAATCCATAAGGACAGCTCGAAGTAAAACCACGTCGTCCGAGTTGAGTAGGATTCGAAGCCAGGATGGTAGTGTAATAAAAGGTGAGGAATGTGTGTTGAAAAGATGGAAGGAATATTTTGAAAGCTTATTTGAGAAAGAAGATCTAGCGCAAGAAATAACTACTGCAGAAGTGAATGAAATTGAGAACGAAAGTGAGATTGAAATGGATGAGATTGTGAAAGCGTTAAAAAGTATGAAATCTGGTAAAGCTGCAGGGTATGATAGAGTGTCGGTCGAAATGCTGAAGGCTGGCGAAGGCGTTGTGGCTAGTCAGCTGTACCTCCTTTTTAACCTTTGTTGGAGAAGCGGTCGAGTGCCAACTGATTGGTGCAAGGCTGTAATAGTGCCATTATATAAAGGAAAAGGGTCACAGCTGGACTGCAAAAATTACCGCGGTATAAGCCTCCTCAGTGTCGTCGGCAAACTGTATGCAAAGGTGTTGATTGAAAGAGTGATGAAAGAAACGGATGAGAAAGTATGGGATGCTCAGGCAGGATTTCGTAAGGGGATGGGATGTACGGATCAGGTCTTTTCCTTGCGCTGCATAGCTGAAAAATTCCTGGCCAAAAACCAGAAAGTCTATTGCGCATTCGTGGATTTGGAAAAGGCCTATGACAGAGTGGTGAGGAATGAATTGTGGTCGGCACTATCCATGCATGGGGTGAGCAGTATCTTGATACGAGCACTGAAATCCTTATATAAGGATTCCAGTGCTTGTGTCAGGATAAACGGGGCGTACAGTGAACTTTTTAACATCGAGAAAGGTGTTAGACAGGGATGTGTTGCGTCACCGTGGCTGTTCAATCTATTCATGGATAGTTGTTTGGCGGATTTGAAAGAGAGTGAATGTGGTCTGAGAATGAATGGTTTACTCGTCAAATGTCTTCTCTATGCTGATGACCAAGTTATCCTTGCGTCGTCGGCTGAAGGGTTGCAGGAGATGGTAAATATTATGACTGAGGCTTTGAAAAAGAAAGGAATGAAAGTGAATGTAAGTAAGACGAAAGCAATGGTTTTTGAGAAAGAGGAAAATATGACAGAGTGTAAAATTATGATAGAAGAAGAGAGGGTGGAACAAGTGAAAGAGTTTGTGTATTTGGGCTCCATGTTCACATCAGATGGAAAGTGTGAAAGTGACATCGAAAGAAGGATGAATGCCGGAAACATGGTGAATGGAGCGTTGCACGCTTTTATGAACAGCCAGAAAGTCTCTGATAAGGCTCGTCTGGCTGTGCATAGAGGGGTGTTAGTTCCGACACTTATGTATGGGAGTGAAAGTTGGGTATGGCAGAAAAAGCATGAAAGTAGAATAAATGCAGTACAAATGAGAGCGTTAAGAAGTATGA
Source organism: Tuta absoluta (assembly GCA_027580185.1). Lineage (NCBI taxonomy): Eukaryota > Metazoa > Arthropoda > Insecta > Lepidoptera > Gelechiidae > Tuta > Tuta absoluta. The sequence continues at coordinate 69,290 of JAQAHW010000121.1, read as the reverse complement.
TTGACGTAAAATTGAGTGACAGGATAAGGAATAGCGTGATAAGGGAACGTTGTGGTATAAAAGAAGACGTAGTGACTGGTGTAGAAAAGGGTATGCTTAGATGGTTTGGTCATGTAGAGAGGATGAATGAAAGAAGATTAACGAAAGAGGTGTATATGGCAAGTGTGGATGGGAACGTCGGAAGGGGAAGACCTCGACGAACGTACCTTGATCAAATCGGGGACGTCCTAAAGAAAGGTCAGGTCAAGAGTACCCTAAACCGAAGAGCATGCATGAAGAGATTGATGAATGTGGAGGAGGCGAAAGTAGTATGCCAGGATCGTAGTAAGTGGAAGGAAGTAGTCTCTGCCTACCCCTCCGGGAAAGAGGCGTGATTTATGTATGTATGTATGTATTATTATTTTTTAACCACTCAGTCACGGATTGTAATGATTCATTAATATCACTTTCATATTGTTCTTTAAGTTTACTGCTTATAGTTATGGTGCTGTCATCTGCAAAGAGTGATAAATGTTGAAGAGTTGATGTGGGCAGGTCATTAATATATAAGATAAATAATAATGGACCTAGTACGCTGCCCTGAGGCACACCAAACATAATTCTCCTATCTTTTGATTTATATGTGCGTTCGGTCTTGGTACTGATGTCAATTTTTGATACCTCAGTTATTTGTTTTCTGTTTAATAAATATGATTCAAGAAGTTTTAAAACATTACCACGCAGACCATACGCTTCCAATTTCCTAAACAATATATCGTGATCCACATAATCAAAAGCCTGAGTCATATCACAAAAAATGGAGCAAACAGGAGTTCTAGTGTCCACATTAATTAATACTTCCTTGATAAAATCAAACAAAGCCATTTTTATATTCTTTCCACGACGAAAACCTTTTTGTTCAGCAACTAAAATATTGTTTTTATCCAGAAATGATTGAATTGCAGATGCTATGTACTTTTCAAAAACTTTTGATACTATTGGAGTCAAAGCTATAGGCCTATAATTTTCCATTTGTTCTTTATCGCCTTTTTTAAAAAGGGGCCTAATGATGGTTGTTTTTAATGCTTCAGGGAATATACCTTGAAATATGCACATATTTAAGATATGACATAGGTGACAGCCAGTCTCTTCAGCGACAAACTTTAATACTTTTGTACATATTTCATCGTGACCAACGCAATATGTATTTTTTAAAGATTTTATGATTTTTATAATGTCATTCGGTGTACAAGGTGCCATGAACATAGAAAAGCAGTTTTGCTTTATATTTTTTATAATATGCCTACCTCTCTCTGAAATAGGATTTATTTTATCAACAAAGTAATTATTTAATGTATCAGAAATGTTTTTAGGGTCAGTGATTAAATTATCTTTTATTTTCAGTTGAGTTATTGGTTCGGGTGGTAGTTTAGGCTTTGAACTATTTATTATTTCCCAAGTAGTTTTACATCTATTATCAGAATTATATATTTTATTAGTATTTAGAGTTCTTTTAGTTGTTCTTATCATTTTTTTTTAAAGATTAGAATAAGTCTTATACTTTTGTTTACTAGTTTTATTTGCTCTGTATTGCCATAGCATATTCCTTTTCTTTTTACTGCATGCCTTAATACCTTTTGATATCCATTTGTTATTAGGCTTTGGTTTTATCGTTAATAACCGGTACGGAAAACATAAATCGTAGAACAATTTAAAATCATCCATAAAACTATTGTAAGCTTCATTTGAGTCAGTCTTGCTGTACATATCTAAAAATTTCAAATCATGTAAACATTCTTTAAATTTAATTAGATTTTCTATGCTAAAGTCTCGCCTTTTAATTCGCCAGTACCTTAATTTACTTATTCTTTTAGCAGGCAGACTGAGTATTTGCGCAGTATGGTCAGATAAAGCAAAATCAATAATTTTAGATGTCTGACCACGTAAATTATGAGCAAAGTTATCGATGCATGTATTACTTTTCAGTCTTGTTGGTTCTCTTAACTCTAGTTTTAAATTATAATTCAATAACAAATAAACAAACTCCTTTGTGACATTATTTTGTTGCAATACATCAATATTAAAATCACTTGCAATAATAAAACGCTTTTGATTTCTTCTACAATATTTTTCTAAAAGTGAGTTTAATATGTTAAAAAATGTTTCAATTTTTTTTTTATTTTTAGTTGGAACTCTATATATACATACAATTATTGTCTTATACTCTAATAATTCTATCGCACAGAATTCACAAGCACCAGAAATCGACATTCTTTTAACCTCGGGTATTTCTTTCCACTGATGACCCTTTTTGACTAATATACAGGCTCCTCCCTTACTTGAGCTTTTTCTTCCATAGATGGTAGCTAATTTGTAGTTTGGAATATTCAACAATGACTCATTTCCCAACCTTATATTATGTTCCGTCACACAAGGCCGAGCACCTGCAGACCAACTGCTGGTTACTGTATTCAAGGACAGCTGTCAACCTCACAAGGTCGTGCCCCAAAGAGATACTATACAATCTATGGAACGTATATACTCACCGTTGATGACAACTGCGAGTACAAAGTTGCAGAGTACAGTCTTAAGGAGAGAACCTTTGACGGAGAGAAGATCACATACCCAAGGATGCCTTTGGTGAAATGGCCAGAGAATCTGGAAATAGAATCACCGATGCCCGAGGAACCTATCAAAATTAACGGAGTTGATCTGACAAACCTGAAGATGCTGTCATACGCTTTGAAAAATAGTGAGAAACATGAAAGTGAGAATGTTATTAACACGGAAAGTGTAAGCGTTGGAACAATCTTACTTTATTTTATTTTAATTATAGGAATTATAACCCTTTTGTCAATGAAGTATTATATTAAACATAAAAATAAGATACTTGTAAGTAATGATCAAAATCATCCTACTGAAAATCCTTCGGATGATTTTGAACTTAAGGAGGAGTTACATTGTCTGTCCCTTATAAGAATCGTCGACGCATCAGTGTAGCGGCCTCCCACGTATAGAATATTGTTTAGTCTGGATTTAAGTTCCCGGTAGCAGATAAGTTAGCGTTTAGGAATTAGAAGATTAAAACGGCAGTCTAGCATCGACTCCGGTCCAAAATTGACCTCTTTTATTTTATATTTTAGTTTTTAAAAACATAAGCCTCCAGCGACGCGATTTGACTACCTACGTTTTTGCCGTGATGCCAGCTTAGTATAGCTTCAGTTCATTTCTTACCCTTGGGAGGCGTAAGATGCGACTAAGGAACTCGAGGGTGTGTTTTACAAGTTAAGGCGATGGGTTGGCAACCTGTCACTATGGCGATACACAATTTTCCGAATGACGCGCAAATATTTGTCAGACGTAGCGTAAATGTCCGTTTTTTGCGGCTGTGTTGTACTATGCCTACCCCGCAAGGAATTATAGGCTTGGTATGTGTCTGTACATTTTTCTTGCCACGATATAAATAGCAACTCCTTAACCATCCATTGAATATTGTTACTATTTCCCACAGTTGTATTTTCATGTACCAACTATTTATTTGGATTAAATATTCATATTAAGTGATATGCCGTCTTAAAAATACCGTGTGATGCCGGCTTAGAATAGCATCACCCCGTTTCTTACCCATGCGTGTCGTAAAAGGTGACAAAGGGACTCGAGGGTGTATTGCAATTTCAGGCGATGGGCTGACAACTTGTCACTAACGTGATACACAGCTATCTGATTGACCCTCAAACTTTTGTCAAACATTGGTTTAAAGATTATTTTATTCATTCTCATAAAAAACATCATGTCTTTTACACGAAAATTAAACTTAATGTGTAATATATTTTATCCGTCACTTACACACCAAACTGGCTTTATCACAATGAATACAAGGACTCTGTTTTACAACATGATAATTATAACACCAATACTAACCATCTCTCGGAAACAGACTAATTACCTATTAACCATTCATTTAATCAAAATAGTTCACTTAACATGTTGTGCTATTGCTCGTTTAAATTCTATTTTTTATAGATGAGGTTTAGTTGTTGAATTGCTTCGCTCCTTCGTAAGTAATTTTTTTTTTACCGTAGTTTGTTCTGATTTTCGGTAGTACAAGGGAGCTAGCACGTCGCGTTGTGCGTTTGGTTACGTGCCTCGTTTGCATGAAGCGGATCGACGTGTGGATGGTTTTCTTTAACACTGTCCGAATGAGAATGCACGTGTGATATGTGTAAAGTTGCTGAATATTCATAAAGTAAGTTTCCCTGTATATTTTAGTTGTATATGTCCTATAAGGGTAGTGAAAAAGCAATTAAATAAATTTGTTTTGCATTATCTGCAAGTCCGATAGATTCGTTTTGTTTGCACTGCCCCAAATTTCGATCTGGTATATCAAGTGTGATTTCACAAGGGAATTATAGATCATCAATCGTACTCCTCGCGGGATACAGCGGACTATGCTACGTAGTGAGCCCATCAATGATGATAGTTTATTCTTTATGCGACCTATGTGTGCCCTCCATGTTAACCAACTATCCATCAGCAAACTTAGATACTTTTCAGTGTCCTTCTTCTTTAGCGGCATGCCATTAATTTTTAAGGGCTTGAAACCCAGTATTGGTTTATTTTTAGCTTTAAAGATTATATAAGAAGTTTTGGAAATGTTCACTGTCAAAAGATTAGATTTTAAAAAGTAAGTCAAGGTCACTCTGAGCAGACTCAATGATTTCGTCCATAGATGTGCCAAAATAAAACAAGCATGTGTCATCTGTATACAGGGTTATATGACCTTGAAGGCCCAGGTCGACAATGTCATTAATATATATCGTGAAAAGCAGCGGTCCTAAAATCGATCCTTGAGGGACACCAAAAGTGACAGGTAGGGGTGTACTTTGAAAATCATTTATTTTCACTTCTTGCTGACGGTCTAAGAGATATGACTGAAACATTTTGAGAGCATTTTCACTAATGCCGATTGTTTGGAGTTTAGTTAAGAGTAGATTGTGACTAACCGTGTCAAATGCTTTTCTAAAATCTATAAATATCCCTAGCACAATCTTTTTGCCATCTATATTTTGTTTTATTTTAGTTATTAAGTCAACTGTAGCCGCTACTGTGTGGACAGGCCTTGGTCAGGGATGATGAAAAATATGCAGGATTATGGTTTGAAGTATTATATTGTAAGGTAAATCAAGATAAAGTGGTGGTAATAGTGTAGGCCTTAACACTGTGTTACTTTTGGGTCTAAAACCAAATTGGCGATCTGTTATGTAATTGAACGATTCCAGGTAAGATTCCAAACGCTTATGTAAAATCTTTTCTACTATTATCGAGAGAACTGGGAGTACTGAGATCGGTCTATAATTCCCGGGATCAGTTTTTGTACCAGATTTGTGGATTGGGCTGACTTTTGCTAATTTTAATGACTGGGGGAAACAACCTTCCGATGAGAGTTTATTGATACAATTACATATATTGGGAGCTGTTATATTTTTTACACATTTGAGGGCTTTAGTGCTTATACCGTCTAAACCTGTGCTTGAGTTAGGGTCTAGGTTATCGATAATTTTGGTTATTTCGTCAACAGAGGTAGGATTAAAGCATGTTAGTTTATTTAAGTTTGAGTTCTGTTTTGGTGGAGCTTTATTCTGAATGTTATGATAGTGTGCAGGAATTTCATTGGCTAATAGTGATCCTATAGAAGCAAAGTACTCATTCAATGTTTGGCAAATTTGGGTAGGGTCCATGATTGTATTTGTATTAATGACAAGTGTAAGAGGAGCACTACTTTGGTTTGTTGTTGGAGAGATAGTTAGTAAGGTTCCAAAGCTTTTTAGGGTCTTTCATGCAGTTCTTACATTTTTTATAGTAGAAGGAATCTTTTGTTTATTTGATTAGGTTCGACGATAATTTTCTCTCTTTCGTGAAGTTGTTTTTCAACAAGTCATTCTTGGGATCTTTTTGTAGTTCCCGCCCACAGTTTATTCCTCAGATTTATTGCATTGATGACATCTTTGTTGATCCAGTCTTTTTGTGGTAAATTAAGGATTTTTAATTTACTTTCTGTACTTTCTTTAACGCAGTTCTTTAATTTTGCTTCAAAAGTTTCAAAATCTTCTATGTCAGTTACTATTTCCTCTGCTGCCTGGTATAGTTTTTCGTAGTTTACAGCTTTGTAGGTGATTTTCTCCCTTGGTGGGGGTGTGTACTTCTTTAATGTAAGGTGGATTTGTCTGTGGTCCGAAAGCGACGAGTTGAGAAGAGCGAAGTTGTAATTTTCATTTCTTAAATTAGTGCTTACGTGGTCCAGAATAGATTTTTTTGTAGATGTCCCTCTTGTATAGTACTTTTTCGCTATTTTGTTTAGAATTTTATGGCCAGCTGCGTTCAATAAGTTAATGTATTTTTGTTTCTTACCACTATTTTCTAGGAGATTAATATTAAAATCTCCGAAAAGTGAAGCTCTTTTTCGATGATGTAGTTGTCCTTCGAGTGTGTTTTCAAAATCTTCAAAGTCTGTATCTCGATGATTATATATAACTCCAACACTCAGTGCGTATTTTTGTAATTGTATCCACAAGTCATTTTTTCCTCCAGTGTAAACTGATTCGAATAAACTGTGTTTTATGTTGTTGTGAACGTAAATAGACACCTCGCTTCCTACTTTGTCGTTTCTAATATTATAATGGTGAGTATAGTTCGGCAAGTTAAATTTTTGGACGTGTTCATCTGAAGTCATCCATGTCTCAGTTAGCAGAATAACATGCGTTGTTTTCGGTATTGCACTTAGAATGCAAGCCAGCTCATCAAATTTATTACAGATACTCCGTGCGTTAAGATAGAGAAAATTTAGACAAGATTTAGTATTTTAATTATTAGACCGGGTCTATCGCGATAGTATTTAGGTAAATATTAGTAATTTACCTGTGTCCCGACGTTTCAATACAGTTTCATGTATTGAGGTCGCGGGTTGACTCATGAAACAATACATGAAACTGTATTGAAACGTCGGGACACAGGTAGATTACTAATATTTACCTAAATACTATCGCGATAGACCCGGTCTAATACTTAAAATGAGTGAAAGTGATCGCGAGTGCTTGAAAAGTTATATAAGATTTAGTATTATTAATATCTGCATATTTACTTAAAATTTGGTAGGTTGCGAAGTCAGTACTTGCTTGTAGTGTTGTTTGTACTAGTTTTTTGGCTCAGAACTCACGATCTTCGGAACGCCTTTGATAAACTTGATAGTGAGGTTGTTTTCACCGGCATTAGTACGTCGATTCAATTTGTCCTTAACATTGCGTAGTAGTTTCTGTGGTGCAGTTGTATCATCGGAGTATATTTTAATACCCTCGGTGAGCTTGTCTTTAAGGCGTAGCATATGTTTGACGGGCTCTTGGCCATTGAAGCAAATTTTGATACCACGGTTTTTGTTCGGGTTAATCTTGCCTTTGAACCTTATTATCTAAATACTCTAAAGCTCTGAACCGAGTCTCTAAAAATTCTTCAAAAAATTTTAATTTCGGTAGATCTTGTGTGGAATCACTGATCTTCTGCTCCCATTGCTTGCGTGACTCTGGGTCGAGTTTTTGACTTATTAGAAAAATTATCATTACATCCCACGTGGTTGTTTTGATACCTATATTATTAAGAGCATTCAAACATTCTTTGGTAGTATCCAATAGCTGCTTAAGAGCTGAGGATGATTCAGTTGCCAAGGCCTTTTGATTGGTAAGTCGTTTTAAAATACAGTTAGCTTGAAACTTTTTATTACTATAACGATTTTCCAACAAATCCCAACAGATTTTATAATTGTCTGCGGTGCAAGGTATGTGCCTTAGCAATTGCTCAGCCTCGCCTGTGATATAACTTTTGAGATAGTGCAGCTTCTGTACATTATCGATAGAGGTTTCTTTATGGACAAGGGAACGGAACAAATCACTAAACGTTGTCCATTCTGAATACTTTCCGGAAAATTTAGGAATTTCTATTTTAGGTAGTTTTACATTTGGTTGTGGTGGTGGGCCTGCTGCTGGTTGACTAGATTTGATTTCTGACAATTTATCTTTCATTGCAGATTTGTACTCTATGTACGTCTCTTCACAAACATCATAAACTTCATTTTTACAATACTCTGATTCTAAAAATTCAGCTTTTTTAACTTCAAACACAAGTTTAATATGATTGGTGTTAAAGGAAGACCAAAGTTTTTCTAGCGCTTCGATGCGCGTTTCAAGATAACCAGCTGTAATGCGTGCTTTAGGTGACGCCTTGAAGTTATCATAAGCCTTTGAAATTTTCTCTAAATAATCGTCCTGAAGTTTATAATATTTATCGGCCATGGTTACGACAAAGTTAAAGTACAGTACAATATAAAACCGTTAATAGTAATGTCAACCACGAAAGTTTTGCAAGTTCATAAAACAAAACACAAAATTTATACAAGTCCACAAGATGCAAATACTCTTTAAAAAATACAAGTCCAAAATAGTACCCAAATATTAAAGTTCACAAAAATCCGGAAATATTTACAAGTTCCGAAACACAAAATATCGGCTAAGTCCAAAACGCAAAAAATTCTAAGTGTTTGAGGAAAGTAAATCCGCTATGAAAACCGGCATAGGTTCCCCGTCGGAACACTTTTTGCGTAATTATTCTAAGTTCATGCAAACACTTCACAAATTTTTCTAAGTCCAAAATCCTCTTCAAATTCACTAAGTCAATATCTTCATACATGCACTTCTCAAATTTTTCAAAGTTAAAATCTTCTTGTAAATAAAGTTCAAAATTGTACTCACAGTTTAATATCCTGAACACTGGTCACACTCACTATTTACGTCACGCACTTTGACGTTTGACAGATGACTTCTGTCATGTGTCACCTTGACGTTTCCTGAGATGTCAACATTCAAGTTGATGTTTCCGGTAGACGTCGTCGTCCAATGGCTCCTCTCCACACGGTGTCCAAGGGGGTGCTCCCCCCGCCGCTATTTCTTCGCTGTAACGCCTTTCCTAGGCGTCCTGAAGGGGAGGGGATGGTTCCCGCCGCCCGATGCTGCTCCTGTACTGAAGGAACTCAAAGCACCATAGGCAGCATTACGCCCCTGGTCGGCGCCGCGTGGACTGAAAGTCTACTTCAGATGTCCTGAATTCCGGACAATCGAAGGACCATGAACAGTCCCAAAAATCCCACAGTAAGGTGATAGAAATAATAACACCAATTAGTGGTATGAAAGAAAGGTCTATATTCAAATAAACTTAAGGCTACTTATGTTTCGAGGTGAACAACTCAACACCGCGATGTAGGAAAACGCTCGGACCTAACAGCGACATCTGTTGGCTTATCTGAGAAAGATATGTTATAATATCTTAAGTATTGACCAGTATGAACAATGAAGGACATTATTGGGTGGGCAGAATCACTTGAAACTTCTAAGCTATGGTGCTTAGGTGTTACGAATTACAACTGTTTTTGTTTCATTCGAAAATTCCAAATAGTTTTAAAGTTATAGACATTGGAAGTTGAACAAAAATTCAGATCTCTGTAAACGCGCGCGCTTTGCGTGTGACGTAATTGTACAGGCTCCGCCCACTCACACCGCGCGCTGTATGAGTTCTTCTCCCGACAGATTATTGTTATTTAACAGTTATTTATTAAAAATATGGAAGAAGGTTGTCAAAAAGGGCAATCAAATAACTTGCCTAGGGTGGACGGTTTGATGGTGGCTCAATATTTTTTTGAAAAAAGGTGATTTCGTTACCGCTGAAATGCGAGGAGTTAAAATGAAAAAGTAAGTAAAGGTGCTGTTCCGAACCGAGCGGCCGACGGCCGACGGCCGACAGCATATGCCGCGGCGGCCGTCCTTGGCCGCCGCGGCACTACTGGTTCGTATGGACTTGTATGGGATACTATCCGAACCGAGCGGCGACTGCACATGCTATCGGCCGCCGCGCATCTGCCGCGGCGGCCGACGGCCGACGGCCGACGGCACATAACTGCAGACCAGTATAGCCGCGGCGGCTTTACGTTGGTTGGGTTGGAATAAAGTTTTCAGGACTAGTTATTATATATAGGTTATTATGGTTCATCGGGTTATTATGGTTCATCGGGTTATTATGGTTCATCGGGTCGTTGGGTTCATCTTGTCGTTAGGGTTCATCATGTGGCCATAGTTCATCGGTTCGCTAGGTTCATCAGGTTATTATGGTTCATCAGGTCGTTGAGTTTATCTTGTCGTTAGGGTTCATCATGTGGCCAGAGTTCATCGGTTCGCTAGGTTCATCGGGTTATCATGGTTCATCGGGTTATTATGGTTCATCGGGTCTTTGGATTAATTTTGTCGTTAGGGTTCATCATGTGGCCAGAGTTCATCGGTTCGCTAGATTCATCGGGTTATCATGGTTCATCGGGTTATTATGGTTCATCGGGTCGTTGGATTCATTTTGTCGTTAGGATTCATCATGTGGCCAGAGTTCATGGGTTCGCTAGGTTCATCGGGTTATCATGGTTCATCGGGTTATTACGGTTCATCGGGTCGTTGGGTTCATTTTGACGTTAGGGTTCATCATGTGGCCAAAGTTCATCGATTCACTAGGTTCATCGGGTTATCATGGTTCATCGGGTTATTATGGTTCATCGGGTCTTTGGATTAATTTTGTCGTTAGGGTTCATCATGTGGCCAGAGTTCATCGGTTCGCTAGATTCATCGGGTTATCATGGTTCATCGGGTTATTATGGTTCATCGGGTCGTTGGATTCATTTTGTCGTTAGGATTCATCATGTGGCCAAAGTTCATCGGTTCACTAGGTTCATCGGGTTATCATCGTTCATCGGTTTATCATGGTTCATCGGGTTATTACGGTTCATCGGGTCGTTGGGTTCATTTTGACGTTAGGGTTCATCATAGGGTTCGTAATAACCCGATGAACCTAGCGAACCGTTGAACTCTGGCCACATGATGAACCCTAACGACAAGATGAACCCAACGACCCTATGAACCATGATAACCCGATGAACCATGATAAGCCGATGAAGCTAGCGAACTGATGAACTCTGGACACATGATGAACCCTAACGACAAGATGAACCCAACGACCCGACGAACCATAATAACCCGATGAAAAATAATAACCCTATGAACCATAATAACCTAATAACTAAGTCCTGAAAACTATACTCTGACATGTGCTGTCGGCCGTCGGCCGCTGCCTTCGGAATGACATCTGCCGCTGCCTTCGGAATGACATCTGCCGCGGCGGCCGACGGCCGACGGCCGATAGCCGCGGCATGTGCCATCGGCCGTCGGCCGTCGGCCGTAGGCCGCTCGGTTTGGAACAGCACCTTAAGACCCCTATATATATTTGACACTAGCAGCCTGCCCAGCGGTTTCACCCGCCACTCACAATTTTCCCCGGAGAATAAGACATTTTAATATAGCCTATGTTCAACAGGGACAATGTAGGAATCTAACGGTAAAATATTTTTTTAAATCGGTACAGTACTTTCGGAGCCTATTCAATTTGAACAAACAAACAAACAAACCATCAAATCTTTCCTCTTCCTAATATTGATGTCCTCTATAAAACTGTACATCACTTTGCTCTATTGTCAATCATTTCCACAGCGTATGTGATATAAGATATTTTTTGCTATATTTTTCACACATTGGGTTACATTATCGAAATTTTCATGTGGATCCCTATTTTTTTCTCGTATTAAATATAGCCAATGTTCATCAGGAATAATGTATAGGATTCTAATGGTAAAAGATTTTTTTTTAACCAGGCCAGTAGTTTCGGAGCCTATTCAATTCAAACAAACAAACAATCAAATCTTTCCTCTTTATAATATTCATATTCATACTCATATAGTATTTATGGCATAATATCATTATTATATTGAATAATATTAGTGTAGATAACTGTACCGTTATTATTATTTTAACAATAAATAAAAAGCAGATCGTCGCGCGCGTGTGCTACGACTGGTGAACAACGAGCAACAAAGCGAGTCGGCGCGGCGGCGGCCGGCCGGTAGTGTTCAGTGACGTCACACATGCGAGCGCGGTCGAGCATGCCTTGCCGACTTTTAAAAAATTATATCTCGGAAACTACTTATCGTATCGAAGTGATTCTTTCGGTGGTTTTTACCTTTTTTTTACAGACTATATGAAAAAAATAAAAATAAAAACCGATGTTGAAATTTGTTTAATTTAGCGTTGCTATGCTGGGGTGGGTTAGGTATTAATGACGGTCTATGAATGCGCCGCGATTTCGCACGCATCGCTCTGGGCATATGTTGTCCCTTTCTCGCTCGCAGGGCGAGACTGGCGACGTGCGCGCAGACCGCCTGACGGCGCCACGCGGTGATTTCTGCACCGCACTGGCAGTCACTCAAAACCGTTCGGACGGGAGGGTATCGTATTGTGCGGATTTCCGCCACGCGTTTTGTGATGCCGCGTGTAATGGACGATTCAATTTGAGATCGCGCGTGTTGATGCATCGTATTATTGCGTTTCTCCTGGGTTGTACTGGAATGCCAGGCTTAGTGATTGTTGGATGTCTCGCCGTCTTCCACGTGAGCGTCGCGTTGAATAGGCATCAGGTGGCCATTTTGGCCCGCGTTTGTACGGCCCAAATTCGGGTTGGGTCACGCGTAATGACTAATATCAAAGTGAAATACGAACAGAAGCTGTGAGTGGTTTGAAGTGAATAACGCGCCAAGGCTGTAGTGGAATGCTGGGTGTCGATATCTTTTCCACCCAGCCCTGTAAGTACCCACGGAATTCCCATTTGATCCATTCCCTGAACTTCCTTTCTCCGTTGGGTATTTTATGCATTTGGACCGGCACGTTGACTGTAAGTGGTAAACCTAGTTGTCTTAGTATGTCTTAGTGTGTTCCCTTTAGTCATATTTGTTGTACCATATCATTGTGACTCCTTAGTACGAATTGCGGAATTCGTGGGGTGATATAATTTGGAGGTACTTACTTAGAATCTAGTGCTAATACATGTGACGTAACGCCAGATCGGCAGTAAAGGTTGGAACACATCATTTGCCAATTTCACTCAACTTAGTTAATTAGGTTAAATAGATTTAGGTTCACGTTTGATTCATAGTATGCGCTGATATATTGTGCAGCGTATGTTATTTAGCGCTGCGTAACGCAGCCATTGTCTGCCTCCAGTTGAACTCCTGGTATTTTGCTCGAAATTTACCTGTGTAAATCGCTTCCACTGCGCGAGTTTAGCTTGGAATTAGATTTTATTTGCCAATTCGCAAAATTTTATCAGGTTGAGGTTTTTCTTTGAAAGGCTTGATTATTTCCATTACTTGAGAAAGATCACCTGACAAACCTTTTTCTTTGCTAGCGGATGACTGCTCGGGAATTCCCAATAGTATTAGATTTTTCTGACGCTTGGTGCGTTCTTGCAGCTCCATTAGTATTTGTTCATTAGACAGTAAATCATTTTGTGGTTGAGATTCAGGATGGTCAGTGCGTACTTTATTCAGATCGGATTCAATAGATTTAATTTTGTCTTCACCTGAGACAACTTTTTCCTCTAGTTGAGATAAATTAGTTTTGATTCAGTTTTGTTCCAACGTTAGATTAGTGATTGAGGACTTCATATCGACAATTTGTGATTTGACAATGTTGATATTGTCTATAGTTTATACTTGCAATTGTCGGCACTTGGTGAAACTCCATTGTTATGATTTTGATTCAAACACTTGTACTCGTTTCACTTATTTTTTATTTTCGTCCCAACCGGTTTCACTTAAATAAGCATCTTCAGGGGGCAATTACACTTTTCGTACTAAAACGTTGATATTGTCATTAAGAGCTTTCGTAGCTACGGCGTGAGATGACTTCATGTCTTGGATTTAATTTTTTAGTTCTGTAGTACCCTCTGTCATGCTCATCACGCCTTGCTTACTCGTTTTAATAAATCCTTGGAGCAGCTGAGTTACGTATGTTAACTCGTCCCTTAGTGTTTTAATCTCTTCTGAACACTGACAAAGTTGGTAATCTGGAGTTTTCCTCTTAAGTTGTCTCTGAGTGACATTAAGATTTGATAGATCCGGAGATGAATGAGAGCCCGGATTATTACCTGATTTTGACAGGCTCATTTTCAAGCCAGTAGCAACCGCAATCTAAACGCTCCTTCAGTTGATCTTGAGGCGATAGCAAAGAACACACAGCGCGGTCGTAAGCGAGAGCAAAATATAGACCTTCTCTTTCTTGCGCTGAGGCATGTGGCGTCCTCTCGTGGCGTAATTCTTGCCTGGGAGTTGTAGCTTCGTACTGGTTTAACCAAAATTTAACTGTTCCACTGCTTAGTGCACTCAAGGAATGTTCAACGTTATGACAGTTGTACACAAAGTGTAAATTGTGTTCGAAATGGTTTAAATATTTTTAGCGACACGACTGCTTTGGGTGATAGCGAACGACGAAAAAAAAAAAGCAGATCCATAGAATAAACGGCAATCTTATTGAGAATTGATTAAGCCATAAATTTTATAAAACTTAGGTACTTATATAAGAGTCCCCGAGACCAAACCATTGTTGTTATATTTAGTGGCAGAAGGGGAAATGCAACAAAAAAGGACTTAGCTTTGTATTCAAACAAATTGTATTCAATTGTTAATGTTAAACAAGTAATTTTGTTTGCTTTTCCCTACAGCCAAAAATTTACTAACCTATAAAATATTACTCGACATTGGTGTAACAAGTACTTACATACATTGACATGTCGCTACTCAGACAAATTTCATTTTATCGACACAAATATTTTTATTGGACAATATTTTAATGTAACGAAAGATAGATATTATCTATCTAAAGTTTATAAACGACAGATAGCAGAGTTACTTTCTTATTTTTTTAATAATTCAGCCAATTTGTTGGCTAACCAGACAACTGCTTCTATTGAGCAGAATATACATACAAACCTTATAACGTTGGAATCGGTTCCATGTTCTTTAAATTAATTTCTAAGACAACAGAGAGTAACTCTGGCAGAACGCCGTGTTTTAGTAACTTGAGTGATTCTATCTTACCAAACATGATATAAACAATAAAAATAATATTTGTAATAAAACCAAAATTCCAAATAGCCGTGTTTTAAATATTGTACACCAAAATATTCAAGGCATAATTAGCAAAGAATTAGAAATTGAACTTTTCATGAACTGTAATAATATTGATATTCTATGTATAACTGAACATTGACTTAGAGATTATCAGTTAATGTTCAGTTTTAATAATCACCAGGTGGCTAGTTCGTTCAACATATCAACAGCAATACGCGGTGGATCGTTGATACTACTTAAAAACGAGTTAAAATATAAAGAACGGCCTGATATCGTGAGCCTCTCAGTTGAGCGAACTATTGAAATAGCCTGCGTAGAACTTGAAGATCTTGTTATAATGAGCGTATACAGCCCACCTGATGCTAAATATGAACCCTTTGAAAAAATTATGGATGTAGCCTTAGATAAAGCAACAAAATCTAATAAAGGGATTATTGTATGTGGAGATTTCAATATAAATATTCTTAAAAATTCTAATATCAGTAATAGGTTTCTATCATTATTTTTATGTTACAACCTAGTAAATCTTATTTCGGTGCAAACGAGAATCACACCTACCTCAGCCAGGTGCATAGATAATATCTTTACCAACATTAATCCTGAAGATGCGGCTGTCATAAATTAATTAAGCTCCGACCATACGGGTCAATTAGCTTCATTCAAAATTAACATTGAGCAGGCACCTAAACAAGATATTACGTGTGTACCGGTAAATGAAAGAAGGCTAAATCGATATAGAGAAAATATTTTACAAAAATTACCTGATTTGCCATAAAACGAAAATCCAAATAAATTACATAATGCAGTATTTAGTCTTGCCAAAAAAGAATATGACAATGTATTTAAATCCAAGAAAATTATAGTTAACACAAAATTATAATTTAGTGTATGGGCAACAGTTGGAATTCATAGAAGCAGGCAGAAGTTATACGATCTGTATGAAGAAAGAACATATAATCAATCAAAAACTTTTGCTGATTATGTAAATCGTTACTCTAAAACTTTAAGAAACGTTTGTGCAATAGCTAAATCTAACTTCTTCAAAAATAATATAAAAAATAGCACAAACGTAATCAAAACCACGTCTTGGAAATTTGTAAATAATGAAACTGGAAAATCTAAACGTCGTAATGAAAATTATAAACTTATGATAAACAATGAAATTAAAAATACTAATTTGGAAGTAGCTGCCGATTTTGAACAATTTTTTACTGATATTCCAGTTTCGACTACCAAATCGTTAAACTCCTGCCTTATTCTCGCTGAATCTATTCTAAAAAATAATGTAAACCATTGTGATAAATATTTTAAATTTTCTCACGTTAGTAACATTGAAATCATAAAAGTATTTAAAAGTTTACAAATGAAAAATACTTCAGATCTCCACGGCCTCTCTGTTAATATTATTAGTTCCATAATCGATTGCATTTCTCCATACCTAGCATGTATTTTTAATGACTGTGTAGACAGTGGCGTGTTTCTTGACTTGATGAAGCATTGTAAAGTCATTCCTTTGTTTAAAGCTGGTAGTACTACTGACCCCACTAATTTCAGACCTATATCAATACTACCAACACTTAGTAAAATTTTTGAAAAAGTTATTTTAAATCAGTTGCAAGGACATTTTTATCGTAATAACTTAATGCACCTGCAGCAATTTGGTTTCACACGGGGTCGCTCTACTACTGATGCAGGTGTGGATCTCATCAATCATGTAATCGAAGCCTGGGAGGAATCTCATGATGCAGTAGGTGTGTTTTGTGATTTGTCCAAGGCGTTTGATTGTGTTCATCATGATACTCTTGTCAGGAAGCTACATAGCTACGGCGTAAAAGACCAGGCTCTTAGTCTTTTGGAATCATATCTTAACAATAGAATCCAAAAGGTTGATGTCAACGGTGAAAGATCATCTGGATCAAAGATAGGAATGGGCGTTCCGCAGGGTTTGATTCTTGGTCCTGTTTTGTTTCTTGTATATATTAATGATCTACCATATGTAGTTAAAGAAAAACATGATATAGTTTTGTTCGCGGACGATACCTCTCTACTTTTCAGAGTAAAGAGGCAACAACTCAACTTTGATGACGTGAACAAAGCTATTACCGATGTAGTGCAAAGGTTTACAGTAAATAACCTACTATTGAATGAAAAGAAAACTAAATCTTGTTGAGACGAAGGTCAGGTCATAAGGGAGTGTGCTGGGGGTGCATTGGTCTGCGAGACTGTCAGCTAGGCATTCGGCTTTTTCATCGTCGTCAAAGGCTTTGGTCTGGTCAGGTCTGTTAAGTACCGGCATCACAGAGATGGTGTCAGATTTCAGCGAGCGTTGCAGCTTGTAAAATGCGAGAGTGAATGGGTTCAGCTCCTTAAGGTACTGATCTCATCCGGCGTTTCGCCATTCAGCTGCACGCTGCCTTACTTCCCTCTGTAAGGCGCGCATGAACTGTTTGTTAGATTCGATTGGGAAGGATTTGTAAGCGCGGATTGCGGCGTTCTTTTCTAAAATCATTTCACAAAGGTCATTCGGAGGGTTAAATTTACTGTCGTCAGTAATTTTAACCGTCCATGAACAGCTGTTCACGACCCTGCTAACGTGATTTGTGATAGAAGAGACGGCGAGGTTGATGTCGGTTTTGGTAGTCAATCTAGTCGGTATTTGGTCCAAGTGAGTAGAGCTGGGAACGTTCAAGGCTTGGCCTAGTTTCGGCCAGTCTACTATAGTTTTGGTCGGGCCGCACAGACCTGAGGGGCCGGGGATGTCGGTTCGCGGGTCAAGTTTTAGTAAAACTGGTCTGTGGTCGGAGTCAGAGAGCTCGTGGCGTACTTCTTTAGAACTTAAACGGAGGTTTATGTTCTTTAGAAGGGCTATGTCGAGGATGTCGGGTCGATGAGTTACTGTATGGGGGTAATGAGTTACCTCTGTAGGGGCTACTAGGTCAAAGGACAGTTCGTCCTGCCACTCAAAAAGGCAGTTGCCCCTAGGATTGTTGGCGATGCAGTTCCACGACATGTACTTGGCATTCAAGTCACCTGCTATGATAACTGAGTCACCGAGATTAAATAACGACTCGAGCTCACTTTTAAGAAGTGGCTTTATCTTGTGCCTATTGCTCAAAGATAGATATACCGACACTATCGTAATGGGTTGGTGCCCCGTTGTGCTTAAGCGGCAAGCGGAAGCCTCGATATAGGAGAGGGGCGGGGTCTCCATGGATGAGCAGTGAAGCGCTCGCCAGTTATAAATAAGGGTAAAAATGGGCGCGCAGGCGCGCGACACCCGTATTTATACAATTGGCAGCCAACTAGTTCAGAACCATCAATCTTCACCAGCGTACTTATTTCCTAATATGAGCAGTTTTTGTTAAAAACCCGTTAAGGCACCTAGCTAACGCTATTCCATAGGGAAATTGGAATCTAAATGAAAACAATTTACGAATTTCCTACATGCTCGATCGCTGACACTGAATTCGTTATCAAAATGATATGCATTTACAACGTGAATGTACAATCTCATAAGTATCATCGTAGCATTTACGATGCAGTATTGTCGTGGCGGCTATGTAACCAGAAGAAGAAGTCCGTTTCCGGCAAATATAGTGCAGACGACGGAGTAGTTAGTGTTGGGTATTTGTAAAATAGTAGTGGTTTTTGTATGTACCCTCCATCGGCCAATAAATCAGTCTAATTCCATGCCCGTGTTTCAATACGCCAAAACTTAACTGGCGACGATTAAGAGGCCGTACATGAAATTGCGCTGGGCGAAAGTAGGTAAGTAGCATTAGAACGCGTCATCGTGCAGCCGAGCGGCGGCGATATGCAGACCCAGCGGCGGACGGCAGCGTATAGTTCGATCAATCAGTTTTGATCCTATTTATAGTTTTTGTGGCAATTGTATGAAAAAGTTTAAAATTATTGCGTACCTACTAAGAATTTTGGGATTTGTGGAATGTTATCGAAACTAATTAATTACCGACTACTATTCAGGGGTGTGCCCATGTACCAGCATCTTTTTTTCGCTTAACAGCGCCGAATTTATATTTATTGCCTACTAGCTTTTACCCGCGACTTCGTCCGCGTTAGATAGTTTTTTTTGGCAGAAGTTCTAAAGTAGGTACCTATGTGTGTTCATAGTAAGTGTGACAGTGATATTAGAACAGTTGTTATCTCTACTATTTAGAGATAACTTGCTTGCTTCTGTTGTTAAAGGGACAATTCAAGATTTGCTATCCGGCCTGAGAGACCAATATTTATAAAAATTGAATATAAAAGTCAGTAGATAACAGAGTACTTACTCCAGGGGGTGCCGATTTGAGAACACTAAAATGGTCAGCATAAGTAGATAAGACAGATAAAAAGGTATTTTAAGTTACTGTAATACATTTTTATATACCACATTTTTTGTTTTTCTGTATTTTGCGAAAACAAAGATTTTGTGGGTTTGACACTCGTGAGTCTGCCCTCACGTGTATGCCCGTTCGGGTAGCCGCACCCTGTCGCGCCCTCCCCTCCGCCCCGCATCGCCGCCAAAGCGCGCGCGCCGCGCCGCGCCGGATCGGCCGGTGCGCGCGGCGCGGTCATAAGACCGGGCATTATTATTTTAGTTGCTGTGTATTTTCAATACAAATCCATAACGCATGCGTATGTCAGACGAAAGGAAATCGCGAATTTCTATTTTACTCCCTTACACTTACAAAATACGCCGCATCGGACGTCAAATGTGATCCCCGACTTAACGTGTTATGTGGATGATACTTTTCAGTTCAGAACATGGTAACGTATCACCTAAGTAGATATGCCTAATTACAATGAAGGTAGTGCATACGATGCAAACGGCGGGCGGCACAGCGGTATTTTTCAGTAATGATAAAAATCCTCGGTAAAAGTAGGCAATGTCCTATCTCAAGTTATTCCCATCATACTGAACATATTTTGTTTTGGAACCATTTCTGTATCTCCAATAGTTTAGGTGGGCTCCTGATAGTAGACCTGGTGGTCTACATAAGTACTCCAGATCCTCAAATGTTCTTGTAAAAAGAAGTGGCCCATCATACTGAACAACTTTTGTTTTAGGACCATGCCTGTATCTCTAATAGTTTAGCTTGGCTCCTGATGGTACACCTGGTGGTCTACATCTATACTCCAGACCCTCGAATGGTGATAATAAATAGCCTATGTCCGTTCTCGGTATGCTAGCAATCTCTGTGCCAAGTTTCATGAAGATCGTTTCAGCGGTTTGGCCGTGAAAGCGTAGCAGACAGACAGACAGACCGAGTTACTTTCGCATTTATAATATTAGTGTGGATATTAGTGTGGATAGTGTGGATAGTTAAATCTGTAATGTATCATTATAGTCCGTTAAAATGGCCATTTATTTGCAAAATCCCGAAATTTCAAGTTATTTATACTCTAATAGGAAGTAAAATCACAATATCTAGTTCAATTAATTTAATCAATCATAAATCAATACAGCACTGAAAAAAATACTTACAGGATCAAAAAGTATCGGTCGCACTATAATTCCGCCTGTGACGCGTGATCTACTGTCCTCTACGCGCGCGATCGACACACATTCGTAATTTTGTATGTGTGCGTGAGCGTGACGCAGCAGGATACACGTCCTTCTCCCAAGAGCGCGGCGCGCGGTCTGCCGAAACAGCATTTGCGCTCCCGTATATAATTGATAATTCCGGAGAACTTTAATATATTCGATAAATTTCATAAAATACATATTTGCAATTTTTTTTATAGCTAATGTGTTAGCATGAATCTATTTTTCAATGTGTAAATAGATTTTTTTAAAAACGTGTTGTATTGTACTAGAAATCCGACGCTGTATACGTTTAAAATTTCTTCAAAGTAGGGCCATTTTACTGCAGTTTTTCTTTGAATTTTTGAATTAAATTACTAAAAACTCCTCGGCCAATTTTTAGCACTTTTCAATGTCTTTATTGCTGTATCCATATACTTATATATACTAATATACTAATACTAATATATACTAATACTAATATACTAATATACTAATATACTAATAATATTATAAATGCGAAAGTGTGTTTGTTTGTTTGTTTGTTTGTTTGTTTGTTTGTCTTTCTTTCACGTTACAACAGAGCGATATCATGCAGTGTTTTTTAGGTGTGCAGTTAGGTGAGAGGCTGGAGAGTGACATAGGCTACTTTTTATCCCGGAAAAACATATTTTTCCCATCGGAAAAGCGATTAATGTTTAGCAATAGAATACACCCATACTACGAACATAGATGAGTATCATGCAGCGATGTAAAGCATTTTTTTTTTTGAGAGCAGCTAAATGAAAAGCTGGTGAGTGACATAGGTTATTTTTTATCCCGGAAAAACATATTTTTCCCTTCGGAAAACCGATTAATGTTTAGCAATAGAATACATCCATACTACATACATAAATGAGTATCATGCAGCGATGTAAAGCATTTTTTTTTTGGAAAGCAGTTAGATGAAAAGCTGGTGAGTGTCATAGGTTACTTTTTATCTCGGAAAAACATATTTTTCCCATCGGAAAACTGATTATTGTGTAGCATAGAATACATCCATACCACATAAAAAAGATGTATATACAGGATGTAAGGGACAGCCCTCCGAATACTGATATTCCCATAGTAAATGCAGTGAGCTGATTGTGATTTTGTATGGGATATAGAAAAAAAGAATTTAATCTATGGCAGGTTGTTCAGTTTCATGGTTTGAATACACCCAATCAGTATTCGAAGGGCTGTCACTTACACCCTGTATAGCACTACTATGAGAATGTCTCTTGAATATGAGTTTTGGGATATGAATGTGGCTTTAAGGGTGATGTGGGTATGTACTTGAGATACTTCTTACCACAGTAGTAAAGTTAATTTCTACAGTTAAACATGATAATAGCGTATTAAAATAGTGCTCTGTTCTGTGTCCATTAAGCTGTGTACTATGTCTTTAACACTCTTCTGGAAACAAACGCTCCGAAACACTGTAAAAGCATAAATCCCTCCCCTTTGAAAGACAATTTTTGTATACGCGCTCTCCATCAAGATATGTCTTCCATATTACTCACGATAATTTTTCCGGTTTAGTGACTGCGTCTCTATTAAAATTACGTTATCTTTACTTTTAACATTAAATGCCTGTTTTTCCTTACACTATAAATGTGTCATAATCTTCTTTCTAGCGTCGTAATATCTTCATTATTGAAGGTCGTAATTCCCCTGATGGGAAATATTTTTCTCATTCAGGATTCTTTTCCATCGCTGCGTATCTTTGGCGACATAGAGCGCTGAGTGTATTTAATGAGACCACCTAATTGTACTGAAACCTCTTGGTCGTTTGCCATCGACTTTTCCAGTGATCATGAGTGCAAAGTGGCAAAAGAACTCAAGGATCATTCTTGCGCCTCATTACTTGATTTTACAATAGCCTGTATTAGTGATGGTAGCGCCCAGGTACCACAAATTATATACTTTTTCAAGGAAGTGAACCATTCCAGTGTAGTGTCGTCTGTGTATCGGTGAATAGTGATTTTAGTGCCCTCCCAGTTTACACAGTTGTTCGCCTTACGATGTGTCGTTTAGAATACACAACTAATTAATAAAACTCTATGAGTACGCGGGCGAAGCCGCGGGTAACAGCTAGTACTTTATAAACCACTCCATATTTTAAAATTCATGTAAACAATAATGATACGAACGTCACGCATCGAAAACAATTAAAACACGTCTCAGGTTATTAACTATTAAACAAACTGAACAATCAAAATCAATAATTTGTCTGGGCCAATTTTTAGATATTGAATTAATCTTCAATAAAACATATCATAACACATTGTTACTTATTCTGTTTTTTTAAACGAGGTCCTACAGAATTGAAGAAACAAGACAAAATTACTCAAAACTATGTACGGCCTCTTAATTAGAGTTTTAGGCGGATTTAAAGTGCCGTTCGATAATTATAATAGTGTTCGTGAGCGTATGAAATCATGCCTTACGGAAAAATCGATGGTTTCGACTTGCAATCGCGTAAATGGTCAATGTACGTGGACCGCGTCAAACAGTTCATAGCTCTGAACGAAATTAAGGATACGTTACATGTTGCCACACTGATAACCGTGGCAGGTGAACCAACGTATGACTTAATGTGTGATCTCTGTGCACCGGCCAAGCCTCAAGATAAAACGTTTGATGAACTCGTAGAATTGGTTAAGAATCATCTCGAACCCCAACGCTCAGAGATTGCTGAACGGCATATTTTTCGACAACGGCGGCAGTTGCCTGGAGAGGAACTCAATGCCTACTGGCCTAGGATCTGGCATGCAAGTCTGCTCAGCAAGCTTCCTGCTTATGGCATCCCAGCTGATTTTTGTACTTGGATTTCAGACTTCCTCAGTGAACGGTCCATCAGAGTAGTCGTTGACGGCTGCTCCTCTGACCTAATGGCCATTGATGCCGGAGTTCCTCAGGGGTCTGTTCTCTCTGCAACTCTTTTCCTGCTGCACATCAATGACCTCCTTCGGCATGGTATTGTTGGATACGCAGATGATAGTACCGTTTCAGAGAGATACTTGACAGGCGCAGGGACCAGTGGGGATGAAATACGTTCGTTAAGAAAGGCCATGGTAGAGCGAACAGATCTGACCTTAAGTCTTGTCTCCCAATGGGGCGACGACAATCTGGTCTCATTCAATGCCACCAAAACACAGGCGTGTCTTTTCACTGCAAAAAGGAGTCCTTTCGACTGGACACCTACTTTTCGGGGTACATCTGTCCCAGTCACTGACAGGCTTGAGTTTCTAGGCATGGAGTTGACATCAAATCTAAACTTCGGCGCGACCATTGAGTACAAGGCTCAGACGGCGGCTAAAAAGCTGGGCGTCCTGAATAGAGTGAAGCGATACTTTACGCCTGGACAGCTTTTAACTCTTTACAAAGCACAAGTCCGATCCTGCATGGAGTATTGCAGTCACCTTTGGGATGGCTCAGCCAAATACCAACTTGCCGCTCTTGACTCGGTGGAACGCAGGGCCAAGAGGCTCATAGGCGACATAAAACTGGTGGACACCAAGCTACATAGCCTGGCACATCGCCGCAAGGTTGCCTGCTTGTCGGTATTTTATAGATTGTACTTCGGAGAGTGTGCTCAAGAGCTTCACGACCTTGTTCCACCAGCTCCCTTCTACCATCGGACATCCAGACGCACCGCCGGATACCATCCGTACCTGGTAGCCATTTCACCAATTCGGACTAAGCGCTTCCAGTCATCATTTATAATGCGCACTGCTAAAGAGTGGAACTCACTTCCTGCGTCTGTGTTTCCAAAAGCATACAACCCTAATCTCTTCAAAGTAAGAGTGAACAGGCTTCTTCTGGGTGAGCTCGCTCCATCTTAGACTCTGTCTCTGTCCTATGACCTAGACTAGAGTCAAGAGCAAACCCATCATTAATAAAAAAAAAAAAAAAAAAACTTGCAACAGCTCAAACATCTGGCATCTACTTGTGAATTCGGCGCCAAACTTGAAGAGAACCTGCGTGATCAATTTGTGTCCAGTTTGGCTAGCGATGAGATGCGTAGTCGCATTTTTGCCGAAAAAGATTAAAACTATAATCGGGCCGTGGAATTAGCTCTGGCGCTGGAGGCTGCGGAGCGTCATGCGGGAGCTAGTGGCTCTAGTGGCGGCGGCGGCGCGGCGACGGCGCCGAGCGCAAGCGGGTCTAGCTACAGGGATGGCGCCAGTGATGGGGGCGCGGTGCGATGTTGGCATTCGGAGCGACCAAGGAAAGAAACATCTGTCTTGTACGACGAGCGTTTATTGACTAAATACTACAGCTACAGTATAATGATATATAGTACTTAAGCCTAACATTACGTGGCGGTGCGTCACACACTACACCTCCACCGTTTCTGAAAAAGAAAAATAAATGTTATTTTATTTTTCTTTTTAACAAAATAATCTTAAATTATGCTATTCTAGTTTGCAACCTAGGAAATATACTTATCTGAAGGCATTACTTGCTTGCATATTTGGTGGACGTCCATATTGTTCAGATAAATATACTTACTTACATTATATTAATACAAGAATTATAACTGAAAATGTAGTAAATAACTAACTACCGAAGGTTTAATTTGAATTAAGTACTTTTTTTTTTAAGTAAGAATATACTATAACAAATAATATGAAAACAGTTATTTAAGTATGTAACAAATAATTAGAAATTAGGTCAAGGAATTATACAATTACCTGAGAGTAGAATATTCAAATTTAATTAATTGCCAAAATATATAAAGTATTACATAAAATGGTCTATAGTTTTAAAATATTTAGAAAATTAAATACAGATTCTGGTCAACAATTTAAATTTGAATCCATTATTTTAAAATTGTACCTTGCCATGATCAACAAAAGTAAGTAAACATAATATTTTTATTTTCAATTTAACCATTTTCTTCAATTTATTATCATAAAACTATCATAAATATATTGGTTAGTATTAAAATAACAGCATTTTTGACTGAATTCGTTTTTCATAAGTGTAAAAAGTTATAAAAATATGCATAATATTAAGTACCGGTAAGTACGTAGGTACATTGTCAAGATACTAACATATTAAACATGAAAATTAATGCCAATCACCATTGTATAATATAAACCGATTTGTGTAATCACATCAGTAGTGTAGAACTTATCAACAAAGACAGGCAAACATAATTTTATGTATACATAAAGATATTTTGATTTGATTCACATTTTTAAATTTCTTTATAATATAAAAGATGTCTGTACGCAAATATGTTTTCGTCTGTTACTTTATTCAGCTTTCTGAATAAAGTATTAATACCGATTACCTAAGATTTAGTACTGATTAGGTTTACCAAAAACTATTCGACTACTTACTAATAATAAAGAAAAATTAATCTTACATTAAGAAATAGCACTTATAGTCTGTTAATATATTATTCTTCTTACGAACGGGTTCATTTATTTAATTTGTTATTGATTGATCATATCATCGAATACCTATATAAAAAACAATAATAAGAATAATAGTACGTCGGTAAGTAGATCACAGTAAAAAAAAACATAGTTTTGATATTCATAAGTTTGCAAAATAATTATAAATCGCACAAATAGTTACATATTATGAGAAATTTCTTTAAAAATATTGTCCTTGCATTTACTTTTTTTTTCTTCTTTCTAAATCTCCTTTTATCTTTACTCTGAGCATAATACTTAATCAATATTCATATCTCTTTCGCTTCTTCTTTCTTTTTTATTATTTTATTCTCAAACACGTCTTTCTCATTTTCATAATAATTATTTCACACTTGCTCTGCTTGCTCGGTACACATTTTACTCCTCAGAGTATTTAACTTCTTTGGGCCGGCCGGTCCCATACACATAACACAATTATAATATAAGGTACATTTTATTATGAGTCGACTCACACGTCTTTGCGTGTATATAACTTTTACATCCACACTAATATTATAAATGCGAAAGTAACTCTGTCTGTCTGTCTGTCTGTCTGTCTGTCTGCTACGCTTTCACGGCCAAACCGCTGAACCGATTTTCATGAAACTTGGCACAGAGATTGCTAGCATACCGAGAACGGACATAGGCTACTTTTTATCACCATTCGAGGGTCAGGAGTATAGAGGTAGACCACCAGGTGTACCACCAGGAGCCTAGCTAAACTATTAGAGATACAGGCATGGTTCCAAAACAAAAGTTGTTCAGTATGATGGGCCGCTTCTTTTCACAAGGACATTGAGGATCTGGAATACCCTATGTAGACCACCAGGTCTACCATCAGCAGCCCCCCTAAACTATTGGAGATACAGAAATGGTTCCAAAACAAAAGTTGTTCAGTATGATGGGCCATTTCTTTTCACAAGGACATTGGGACCCTAGAGTACCTTATGTAGACCGCCAGGTGTACCATCAGGAGCCCAGCTAAACTATTAGAGATACAGGCATGGTTCCAAAACAAAAGTTGTTCAGTATGATGGGCCGCTTCTTTTCACAAGGACATTGGGGATCTGGAGTACCTTATGTAGACCACCAGGTGTACCACCAGGAGCCTAGCTAAACTATTAGAGATACAGGCATCATTCCAAAACAAAAAATGTTCAGTATGATGGGCCGCTTCTTTTCACAAGGACATTGAGGATCTGGATTACCCTATGTAGACCACCAGGTCTACCATCAGCAGCTCACCTAAACTATTGGAGATACAGGCATGGTTCCAAAACAAAAGTTGATCAGTATGATGGGCCAATTCTTTTCACAAGGACATTGGGGCTCTGGAGTACCTTATGTAGAACACCAGGTGTACCACCAGGAGCCCAGATAAACTATTAGAGATACAAGCATGGTGCCAAAACAAAAGTTGTTCAGTATGATGGGCCGCTTCTTTTCACAAGGACATTGGGGATCTGGAGTACCTTATGTAGACCACCCAGGTCTACCATCAGCAGCCCACCTAAACTATTGGAGATACAGAAATGGTTCCAAAACAAAAGTTGTTCAGTAGGATGGGCCATATTCTTTTCACAAGGACATTGGGGCTCTGGAGTACCTTATGTAGACCACCAGGTGTACCACCAGGAGCCCAGCTAAACGATTAGAGATACAGGCATGGTTCCAGAACAAGTATGATGGGCCGCTTCTTTTCACAAGGACGTTAAGGATCTGGAGTACCCTATGTAGACCATAAGGTCTACCATCAGCAGTCCACCTAAACTATTGGAGATACAGAAACGGTTCCAAAACAAAAGTTGTTCAGTATGATGGGCCAATTCTTTTCACAAGGACATTGGGGCTCTGGAGTACCTTATGTAGACCACCAGGTGTACCACCAGGAGCCCAGCTAAACTATTAGAGATACAGGCATGGTTCCAAAACAAAAGTTGTTCAGTATGATGGGCCGCTTCTTTTCACAAGGACATTGGGGATCTGGAGTACCTTATGTAGACCACCAGGTGTACCACCAAGAGCCCAGCTAAACTATTAGAGATACAGGCATGGTTCCAAAACAAAAGTTGTTCAGTATGATGGGCCGCTTCTTTTCACAAGGACATTGAGGATCTGGAGTACCCTATCTAGACCACCAGGTCTACCATCAGCAGCCCACCTAAACTATTGGAGATACAGAAATGGTTCCAAAACAAAAGTTGTTCAGTATGATGGGCCATATTCTTTTCACAAGGACATTGGGGATCTGGAGTACCTTATGTAGACCACCAGGAGCCCAGCTAAACTATTAGAGATACAGGCATCGTTCCAATACTAAAGTTGTTCAGTATGATGGGCCGCTTCTTTTAACAAGGACATTGAGGATCTGGAGCACCTTATTTAGAACACCAGGTCTACCATCAGGAGCCCACCTAAACTATTTGAGATACAGAAATGGTTCCAGAACAAAAGTTGTTCAGTATGATGGGAATAAGTTGAGAAAGGACATTGCCTTCTTTACCGAGGACAGAAAAACAAAAAATGTGGTATAGAGGTATAAAAATGTATTACAGTAACTTAAATTACCTTTTTATCTGTCTTATCTACTTATGCTGACTATTTAAGTGTGCTCAAATCGGCATCTCTGGAGTAAGTACTCTTTTAGCTACTGACTTTTGTATTCAATGGTTATAAATATTGATCTCTCAGGCTGGATAGCAAATTTTGAATTGTCCCTTTAACAACAAAAGTAAGCAAGTCATCTTTAAACAGTAGAGATAAGAACCGTTCTAATATCACTGTCACACTTACTATGAATACACATACCTACTTTTGAACTTCTATCTAAAAAAACTATCTAACGCGGACGAAGTCGCGGGTAAAAGCTAGTATTTTATACGTAGGCCTATAATAGTACCTATCGTTGTTGTGCGCACAACTAATTAATATAGGATCAGTGTTTAAGACACATTAGTTCTCCAACAGTTTAAACGTTTACTGAAGGATCTGATCTCTATGAGGGTTACGATTTAAGACTCTTTGGTCCCCAACTATCTTCACAGAGGAAAACTCGTTCGCACCATGATCAAATGAAGGGTTCGCTCCCTATGTACCTTATTGTGTACCGATTTTTTATTCACTCACACTCATTCATTCCTATTCATACAAAAACAATCATATATCTCAATCAAATTGAATCCTTTAGTATAAATAATTTTGTATTGCTTTGGTACCAGTAGCCATACAAAACACCTATAACCAAATTATTCCCTTCTCAGTCATTTGACGTAACCAGACTAAACCGAAACCAACTAACAAAAACAATCTTTATTTTCCCTTCGCCTAAATTACCAGTAGAAATGTAACTTATTGTATTCTACGGTACAAAAAGATATTTAATACATTTCTCTGAGTTATCACCTTCATCACCTAACATTTACCTGAAACGTAACTAATTGCCCTCATATGGTGGCAAAAGATTTTAATACGTTTCTACGGTAACTTCATCAAACTCTATTTTATCATCGTAGAACGATCTCAAGACCGATTCTCAAAAAATTGGCCCCAAGTTATTATTTTTATATGTTTTCAAAAAGTTAATGTTTTCGCGAAAAAAACTATTTTGTTACCTAGAAAAGTGGTTTTTATTACATATTTATTGGAGAGAAGCTTTTTTTGAAATTACTTTAGGAAATATAGGCAATCTCAGTTACGAGATTGGCAGGTGAACGACAACGTCATCAGGTTAACGACACAAGGTGCAGGTTATCGACATTTCAGTACAAATTTACTAAGTCACATCAGCAGGTTAACGACAAGGGTTAGCAGTAGTAATAAATCTGCAATAAAAACACCAAATACAGAATCATTTATTAACATTAATTCTTAAAGTGCATATAAGAACCTTCTTGCACTTCAAATAAATAAATTATATATTATAATAATAAATAAAAAAAATATTTTCCTCATATACAGTTTTTGAGAAAAATCATGATATTGTTTATATATTTGACGTAACGGCCGAAAATCAGATAGTAGGCTAGCAGCTATAATTAACATTAAGGTCAGGACTTGATGCACGCGAAGTACCAAAACCAAGGAACGATGAAAGGTCATTTGAGCCTTGCGCTACGCCCGATCGCTCAAACAACACTAACTCGGAATCTCTCTGTTCCCAAAAATGCCTTTAGCCAAACCACTTGACACAATTTGTCTACTACATGCTTCGACCGACGCCAACGCATAGGTACTCAATTAATGCTCTTTCCATAAAATACATCAAAAAGTGCACTTTACTTCATTCCTCAGGTTTAATACCTCACGCTCCGACACGGCCTTCCTGACTTACACACGTCCTCGTGTGGTCACAAGTAGCTATTTCATAATATCGTTCGGTTATCCTGACAGACATACTCTAGCTTATAGCCCATAAAACATAATAATCTGGCTAGACTCCTGAACTGAACAAAGATCTAGTTGTTCACAATAGTTTACTTCGTTCCTTTGAACATGTGAACAGGTCTTTATCGGTGAACTGCAAGAACCGAAAGCAGCTCAGCATTCATTGCGGTTTTAAGTATCTTTGATCCAAAGTACTTGCTATGTTAGCTATCCTGTTTGGAACTTACTTACTTACTTCCTAATACTTGTTTGTTAAATTTGACTTAGTATTCATAACAACAAATCTATTATCTCCAAATCGTTTAAGTATTTTTCACGTTTGTGTTATTATTTGCTAAATAAATAAACAGGCCCATATTCGTTTGCACTTCAAAAACTTCTCATAAGCCATACAATACGTTTTTACCCTTACATGATTAGTAACTATGCACTCTTTTACTGTGCTGTCGAACTTAACAGCTAAAGAAATAACATTTATCAGAAACTCATTATTAATTCAACTTTGACATTAAGGTTACGGGTTTATTGTGACAGAGTACAAGTTGAGTGTGAACCATAAATTTTCAACCCACTTGAACCAGCCGTTTTCGTCGCTTTCTAATAACTTAAATCACTTTACTACTTATTGAAAGACAAGTGCCCATAAAACAATATTCTAACTTGAATACAATACAATAATTGATACAAGTACCGCAATAAAGTCTTTTGTTGCATCCGGCCACCGTCGCAACGGTCACAGAGCTTCCCCACCTTGGGTCACTCAACACTGTCAATCACAGTCACAGATCCCCGCCACGGATCTCAGGCCGACACCACCACCTTGTGGCACGCCTACTGGTAACACCGGTTACCTGGAGCGACATCATACATAACAGTAATGACCACAGTAATCACCTACTTGGTCAAGTATGATGCCCTCAACAAAACCATGCGTCCATCAAAGACACCATCTGATCACACAGATCAGCAAAGCGGATGGTGAATGAGCCACTGCAGCTGGCCACTCACCCGATCAGATCATAGTTCCCCGGGCTATATCTGACCCAACACAACATGAGACCACACTGTCTCCACAATTTGAGACCACACTGTCTCCACCATGGCTCGCGCTCCTCCCGCAGAGGTCTTAAGTCAGAGTCAATAGGTAGGTACGGTGATCACAGTCATAGTATATAGTCGTGAGGGGTCGGGAGGACAAACACGTCCATCTTTGCCAGCAACAAAAACTTTAACTGCTACTATCATCTGATTAATTATGCAATTTTATGGGTACTTTACTTTCAGGCATTTTAGCTTTCTAATCCAAGCAAGGCACATAACAGCTATATGAAGATAGCCAGATTACGTTTTCCTGCTCAAGAAAGCAAATCAATATTACTTAAGCAAATCACTATAGCCATACGATTCAGTACTTCTAAAATGAAAACATAAGTCCATTTCAAAATGCAACTTTTAACAATCGTTTCTATTATCACATTAGATCCATTCAATGCTTATCAGATTAAAAATAATTCTTATTTGATTCCACCTTTACAAAGCATGTATTGATTTTAACTAAGCACTGCTTTGAGAGCTAAATTTTCATAAATTGCTTCATCGAGTAGGTGATTTCATATCTCTCAATTAATCTTCCAAGTTGACAGAATAACTTAATGAAATCTATTTTGTTTAAATGATAGGAACCTAATTCATATCACGTACCCATACTCAAATATCAATTGCACTCAATATGAAATTCACTATTTACATCCTTCGTCGAAGTCAGTGCTATAACATTCTTAATTACTTACACAGCATAGCCACTTAATCAATGCTTTAACCACATCAACACATTGATTCAACAAACTCAGAATGCCTTTTTTTAACGAAACACAATATGAATGCGGTTCACACAGAAATATACACAGCGTCCATATCCAGATGCTCTATTTATCACCACCACTGCAGAGCACTACGTTACCTGATTTAAAAAAAATATTACTTCTAAATTGAATAACGCTATACGCATTTAAATAAATCTTACATAGTCATGCTTAACCATATCATTGCCATGTTTGTTTCTAAATTCCGATAAAAGTTTATAAACAAAAGAGTTTCTGCTAAGCTTGCATTATGAAAACAATACAAAGATCTCGTTCATTTCTCCAAATAATATGGTAACATGTGTTGAACCACGAACCACATGGTAACTAGCAATAGGTAATACGCGTGGCTACAACCCTCAGTCATTTTGGACATCAATGTCCCTTTTAGAACAATGCTTTTTTTATACCTCTAAGATAACATAATAGAGCTACAGCAATGCTTTAAAATGTTTTCAGCACTATAAGGAAATACCATAACCATTATGATTATTTATTAGCCAGTTTTAAAACTCAAGTGTGTTTCTCACAAACGAAATAAAAATCCAACGCGAGAGTGATTCTCAAACTGAAAGTTGTAGAGAACAATGTCTTCTGGCAATAGGTACAGTACTTAGCATTCCCTGGGTTCTAAACCAGCAACGAATTGTTCAGTTTAAAAAAACATATCCTCATGGAAATAAAAAAATAAGTACACCTCTCATACAATATCTTTGTTAAAATTCAAAATACGTTTATTGCAAATTACTAACTCAATTTTTAAATTTCCGACAATTGCTCTGTCTATATAGGTACCAACTCTGCAAAAGCTTTTATTTCAATAGTTTCGCATAAATGCAAATCTGTACCAGGTAAAATTCTATATCAATTTTAGTAAAGATTGAGAAACAGTCGCTATTCCCAAACCCAAACACAACGCCTTGGTTCTCATAGGTACTTGAAAAGACCCTTTTTTTTTTGTTTCCGCCGATATCAAATAGCCGACCCATAGTTTGACTTTAGGTTTGTTAAACTTAGTTCTAAAAATAGACTGATTTATCCATTTCCAAAAGTTTAAAAACACGCTAAATAATATTTTACTGTAACGATACATGCGTCACTTTATTAACAAGTAGTAAGTAAGCAATAATGCAATGCAAAACTTGCAAAAGATCAGAAATACTTCTTTACACAATAAAATACGAAATCAAAACTTCCAGACTAGGCCAAGAATTGAACCTGAACCTTCATGTTCCTTGCAACAGTCTACCAACTGTGCCAACGAAAACGAAATACGTGGACAACTAACTGTACACAACAAAACTAAAACATGTTTCTTTTATTTGATTATTTCCGATTCCAGAGACATCTTCCAACCATCACAACGTCATCCATTGAAAAAGAAATTAATCAAACTTTTTGTTTTTGTGAATCTAATTCATTATCCAAAATAATTATTTTATTGAGTGATTTTTCATCAAACAATAATGCCAATTAAAATCCGATAAAATTGACTCCAGTCCAACTTAGGTCCACGTTTATAAACAAATTCAGTAGATTAACGTGTGGCAATCATTACCGTACTAAAATAATAATTATGACACAAACTGAAAATTGCCATCAGTTGCAAATGAACATTACTAATGCGCAGCAAATAAAAATCATCAGCAACCAATAACATCAGATCACTAGAATATATTAGTATGGAAAGAACTGGCCTGAATTATTTGTGGTCCAAGAGCATTCTCTGCAATCTGCATCCCCGCTTACAACTGGTATTTGCACGAAAGTCATTTTAGTCACGATCACTGGGTCCACAAGTCTATCACTATGGCACTACATTACAGTTTGTAGGTCTCAATCCCACTTCTGATGACGTAACGGCCGAAAATCAGATAGTAGGCTAGCAGCTATAATTAACATTAAGGTCAGGACTTGATGCACGCGAAGTACCAAAACCAAGGAACGATGAAAGGTCATTTGAGCCTTGCGCTACGCCCGATCGCTCAAACAACACTAACTCGGAATCTCTCTGTTCCCAAAAATGCCTTTAGCCAAACCACTTGACACAATTTGTCTACTACATGCTTCGACCGACGCCAACGCATAGGTACTCAATTAATGCTCTTTCCATAAAATACATCAAAAAGTGCACTTTACTTCATTCCTCAGGTTTAATACCTCACGCTCCGACATATTGTTTTTTAATAAATATAGGACTATTTTGGTTTATTCAGAAAGCTATTAAACAAGCAATTAGATCATTACTTCTACTGTAAATCCAATATTTCTATAATAATTGTCGCTAACCTGTTATCTATGTCGTTCACCTGTATTCCTCGGACAGGTGAACGACATGCAGGTAAACGACAATTTAGTAGTTATTTTGTCATCACAGGAATATTATTACGTATATGGATTACCCACTCAGACACAAGAAAGTAAACACTTGTTTACACCATAATGCCTTAATATCAATTGAATAGATAACACAGTACTTCACATACAAAAGGCATAATAACGACTACTTACCCGTTACAAACTCCAAAATCCAATATAAACGTCGCCTTTTCTCCGGGAACTGGACAACTGACGCGGCCTCCTCCTAGCAGGTGTTTGCGAGTGACTGGCTCGTTCGGCTCGTGATGAGTGAGGCGAGGGAGGTGAAGTGGTACTCGCGGTGCGATCGTGTTTTCGCGTTTGCAGGTTAACGGCAAAAATAGGCGTACAAAAACTTAAACTTGTATAAATATATAAAAACCACGGATATAGAATTATTAAATTGTGTGATTCTAATATTGAGGATATTTGAAAATGAAATGGTGTTGTAAAATATTTTTTATTTGTATATAAATATCTTTTTTGGATGCTTAAACTTGAGGATATCGTGTCAAGACACACAAGTTGGCGACAAAATATGCTTATAAAGTAATTTAAAAGAATATAATGTACCTTAATTTATATCATTAACACATGGCCTCTATGCAAGAAACCTCTTAAGTATCGAATGTGGTAAAAGGTATCAGCTGAATGCGTAAATTAAAAAAATATCTGTTGAAAACTGATGTACAGGTTGCGTGGCCATTTTTTTGAGAATCGGTCTCAAGAGCTTAGAAACTTCTACTTACTGGGCAAGCATAAAAAATTCAATTTTAACAACGCTTCTCTAAATAAAACTTTATAGTTCCTTTTCGGTTAAATATATCTACTATCATCAGCTTTTACGAAATAAAAATATCGGAACAATTAATCTTTGATAGAGTGCTAAATTACTGATATACCCACTAGGGCTGGCTACCTCAGCTTTTTCTGTCATACGTATGTAGGTACCCTAGTATGTTTGTGCTACAGACACACGACACAACATGTGTGACCTACATTCGAAATTGGAAAAAAACAGTGTAAATACAGATTATAAAACTAAGCTTCGGATGACTGTGATCAACATCTAACTTATCAATCAACTATACTATTTTAACATAATGTTTAAAAAATAAGTACAAAGTAAAAATTATACCGTATGTTGCCCCCTTTCTCTTAAGTTACTCGAACATAATCAACCTCATCAAAGTTACAAAATGAAAGGATAGGTTTTAATAACGTATCACTTACATACACATAATTATTATTACAATATAAATCAGTGAATACTCTGTTTTTTACTGTAACTATATAGTAATGCTGTTTAAGCTTTAGTCTATGAATTAGACGTAACAAAATTATAGATGTGTTAGTTACATTCGTTATCACTATTTCACAAGTGAATAAAATTAACTGAGTAAAATAATATTGATTGCTTGATTGCCGATATCAATAGGAAAACATAAAATTAACATTGAACAAGACTATCCATAGGTACAATAATACATTGAAAATGTATTCATACTAATCTTGAGCTGGCCTACAAAATAAGCAAAACTATTGTTTTGATAGGTAGGTATATTTATTAAAATGTTTATGAAAAAGAAAATATATATAAACTTTTTATTTTGAGGACCATTGAATTTAAATTTTACTAAAAAAAAACAAAACTAGATAAAGTAGAGTAATGTCTGTTTACATAATCAATTACTTAATTAAGCTAATAAGTAATTTATAAGTAGGTATGGTATGCAAAAGGTCAAAATTATATATAAAAAATATTTTTCTGTTATAAGTCTCATGTAAAATGAATTTAATGACTATTCTCATAATCGTCATGACCTTATTCTTACTATTAAAAGTGTGAATGTGGATACATTATGCTATAGGTTTGCAGTACCTATAAGTTATATTTTTTAAGTTATCTGTCTCTTTCTTACTAACGTATAACTTAAGAATTTTCTTTGTCATGCCTCGTGTCACTCATACATTATACATGTCTAGGTACTTACTTATATTCTGTACTCACGTGTGATGCGCTCGGTCGGTAACCTGAATCTTGCTGGTCAGCGATTTCAACATACGGTGTGCAAGCCGTTTTTGCTAAGTAAAAACAATATCAGATAGCTAATAAGAAAAAAATAAAAATGTTATGTGGGAATTTCATGTGGGTACATAAATACCACATGTCAAAATTTTTGAAAACAAGGTAAGTACTCTTATAATTTTAAATTGAGATGCTGAAAAATTACAAGTTACTTTATGAAATCTAATAGGTATCATTATCAAATCAGTTTATTAATAAAATATGTTAACCAATTTGATAGCGGAGAAATATGTTTCTCATATAAGTACCTCATATATTATATTTCCATCATCATCATACTACAAAATTTTAACTACTGGAGTTAGTAGAAGGCAACATTACGTATTTTTATAAATGAACCCGTTTAACTTATATCTAAAGTGAAATATTATAGATCATTATAAAAAAAATATACTAAGAAATATAATAATAACATATTTTCGCGTCGTACATGTACGACGATGCTACCACTACTTATATCTACTCAATTAGGTCAGTAAAATTAGGTATAACCTTCATCTTCTTTCTTCCAACCTTGATGTTATTCATCCATCCATATAGAGGTAGAGGTTGTCTTGAAAAATAGTTCAAGTAAAGAAAATAAAATAAACTGGATATCTCTAATTTACAAAGTTCATTCCAAAACTATACGAAACCATGATGGAAAAAAATACTTGCCGAACACTCACTGAAATTTTATACACTTTTCACTCACTCATTAAATTGCCGTCTCCGAGATACCAACGTTTGCCCAAGGCTTGGGTAGCCCGGGTAGGGTCGCGTCCACATCCGACCCGAACATCTCCCGGCTGCCTGCATAATTTAACCATCATCTTTCCGACTCCATCTTTTCTCCCAGCGCCCAGCGTTCACATTCATCTGACTCCGACATCCTCCCGGCGCCCAGCTTACTCTCGATACATTTCATTATTATATTGTTTGCCACGCAGATCAATCTATACCATCTTTTATTTATATACTATTCTGCCAATCATTTGACCGTCACCCGAAATAATAGACACAAGGAAAACACTGAAGAAGAGTCATTTTGGAGGTCCCGAGGCACAGTAAACACTCACATATTCAGCAACACAATAAGAAAATACTTTAAAACTCAAATTAAAATATTTTAGTCCACGTTATACAAAGTCAGTCACAGAAATTTGAAACCGCGCTGCGCAGCACTGCCCGTATAAGGCAGCGCTGGCAGGGTCGCCATGCGATGTTGGCATTCGGAGCGACCAAGGAAAGAAACAACTGTCTTGTACGACGAGCGTTTATTGACTAAATACTACAGCTACAGTATAATGATATATAGTACTTAAGCCTAACATTACGTGGAGGTGCGTCACACACTACAGCAGCAGTGTGCACCGTATCATCGCGGCGGCGAGCGGCCGGCCGCGCGATCAACAGCCACCACGGCGCCCGTGCTGGCGGTGTGGGAAGCTACACCCTGCAGATAGGTGCCGCTATAAAAATTTCAATTGTGACGTGTATGGTACCCGTGGGCACCTACGTGCTATGTGCAAAAGTGCTACTTCGTATCGTGCGTCTGGATACGGTAAGGAAAAGCGTAATCAGTTCTACATGGACATGGACTCGGAAAGTGAAGACAGCGACTTCTTTAACTTGTGTGACGATGGACCCGAGGATGAACAGTATGTAGTTAAAATTTTTGTTGATGATGTGCCAATCGAATTTGAAGTGGACACTGGTAGCAAAATTTCAGCCATTAATGAACAATTATACTAGAAATATTTTAATGCGTACGAACTTTTACAAAGTAAATTAAGGTTACGTGCTTATACAGGTGGTCGTATCCAACCTCGTGGTTATATTATTGTTAATTTAGTGCGTTATAAGGGGACGGCGGCAGACGGGGGCGAGCGAGTGGCGCGCGCGTTGCGTCTGTATGTTATACCTAAAGGCGGTCCGCCACTGATCGGTCGCACCTGGCTGCGTTGTTTACAACTTAAAAACACTTTATTGATGAATCATATCGCATCAGGCAAGCAAAATAAAATCGACTGTATTGTAAAGGACTTAGAGAAGGAATTCGCTAATGTGTTTGCACCAGGATTAGGTAATTGTAGTAAACAATTTTCCTTGAAATTAAAAGATAACGAACCTATTTTTCATAAGGCGCGTAACTTACCTATAGCTTTAAAAGAACCAGTTGAAAAGGAATTACAACGACTGGTTTCGGAAGGCACGATTGTCAAAGTAGAGAATTCGGAATATGGCACGCCGATAGTTCCGGTAATTAAGAAGTGCGGAAGTATTCGAATCTGCGGAGATTATAAAGTAACTGTTAACAAAAAAATTAAACGTGAGCCGTACCCGTTGCCGCGTATAGAAGAGTTATTTGCTAATTTGAGCGGCGGACAAATATTTACCAAATTAGACTTGGCTCATGCATACGAACAAGTAATTTTGACAGAAGATTCAAGACCGTGTACGACTATAAGTACACACGTAGGAACGTTCGAATACATCCGCACTCCCTATGGTTTAAGTTGTATACCGGAAAAGTTTCAAAAATTAATGGAGGACGTTGTGAGAGAAGTTCCAAAAACAGTTGTGTTCTTTGATGACATCTGCGTGTCTGGGGTATCGGAAGAAGATCACCTTAATAACCTACGGGAGGTAATTGGGCGCCTGCAGACGGCAGGCTTGCGCATTAAACTGGCTAAGTGTGAATTTTTCAAACCTAGTGTGTGCTATTTAGGACACGTTATTGATAAAAGTGGTATACATCCAGATGAGAGAAAAGTAAGAGCTATTACGAATTGCCCCAAACCTACTGATGTGCATCAATTAAAGGCATTTTTGGGACTCATCAATTACTATGGAAAATTTGTTCCACGGTTGAGTACTATTTTAAATCCTTTATATCAGCTTTTAAAAAAAGGTACCAGTTGGAAATGGAGTGCTATTTGCGAGGAATCTTTTAATAGTATTAAAAATATATTAACTAGTGATCAGATTTTGGCGCATTACGATTCTACCTTGCCACTTATACTTAGTGTTGATAGTAGTGCCTACGGTATAGGTAGTATTTTGGCGCATAGGTACCCGGATGGGTCTGAAAGGCCAATCTGCTGTGTGTCGAGGACACTTAACGACGCCGAGAAGTCGTACAGCCAGCCCGATAAGGAGGCTTTGGCTATTTTTTATGGTGTAGTTAAAAACCACCAGTATTTATACGGGCGCAGTTTCATTATCCGAACCGACCACAAACCCTTGTCGTACATATTTGGCGATAAGGTTGGAATTCCACAGACAGCAGCAGGTACGCGGCGCGGCTCGCGGCGTACGACTTTAAGGTAGAGTGGGTGTGCTCGGCAGCCAACGCGCCGGCCGATTGTTTGTCTCGTTTGCCGCTCGCACGTAGCTCGGATGTCAACGAAGACAGTAGCGTATCATACGTATACCTATTAGAAAATAGTTTGCCTATAAATCATAAAGATGTAGCAAACGAAACCAAGGTAGACCCGGTCTTGAGAAAAGTTTATCATTATGTTATCAATGGTTGGCCACATGATACTAACGTATTACAAGAAAAACCTTTTTTCAATAGAAAAGATAATTTGTACGTTGAAAACGGTTGTCTATTCTTCAATTATCGAATTATTGTACCACCAAAATTTCGACATTACATTTTAAATGAACTGCATGAAGGACATTTAGGCGTTGTAAAAATGAAGTCCATAGCTCGCAACTATGTATTATGGCCCGGCATAGATGCTCAAATTGAGGAAATCTGTAAAAAGTGTGAAGCGTATCTCCAGCAGCGCGCGGCCCCGCCACACGCGCCGCTCACTCCGTGGGAATTCCCAACGCGTCCCTGGCAGCGTCTACATGCCGATTTTGGCGAGTTTAAGGGCAGGCATTATCTTATTGTTGTTGATGCTCACAGCAAGTGGATCGAGGTTTTCTATATGAGTAGTACGGCAGCTAAATTTGTAATAACTAAGTTTAGGGAGATGTTTGCGCGGTTCGGTTTACCGCTCCAAGTTGTGACAGATAATGGACCTCCATTTTCGTCGGAGGAAGTAAGGAAATATTTCGAAAAGAACGGAATAATTCACAGTCTCACTAGCCCCTATAGGCCAAAGGGTAATGGTGCAGCAGAAAACGCTGTTAAGACTGTAAAAAACTGTATTAAAAAAGCATTTGTCGAAGGGGTAGATGTAGAACAAGCCCTTAGCAAAATGGTATTTCAATATCGTAACTGTGAACATGCCACAACCGGTGTGGCACCAGCCGTGGCTCTTATTGGTCGTCGGCTCCGGGGCCGACTGGATGCGCTGCGGGGCGCGGACGTGGGCGAGCGCGTGCGCGCGCGCCAAATGCAACAAGTTGAGCGTGCTGGCGGCACTCCGTGTCAGGTTCAAGTTGGTGATGATGTGCATATTCGAGGTTATACTAAGACTAAAGATAAATGGATTCCTGCTAGAGTTGGTAACCAGGTTGGCCCGTCTTCGTTTGCAGTAGAGACAGCACATGGCGTTACTCGTAGACACATTGATCAAATTATTCACCCTGGTAGAAAACGATATTCTTTATCTCGTTGTTCTCCTACTGCAAATGATAATAACTCAAATAAACTAGCTGATCCGAGGACGTGCAATCCTGATTGTCAATCTCCGGGAGGAACTGACTCTCCGTCGGCTGGTGCTCAAGCAAGTACACAGCGTATTGAAAGTGATGTTCCGGTGTCTGATGAGACTAGTGACGCATCGGATTCAGTTCCTTTTGATGATGCTCTTGAATCGGCAGACGTTTCGCCCATGCCCAAGTTGACTCATACTTTGCGTCCTCGTCTCAACAGACCAAAATATAATTAGGATAAGTTTGGTTATTTAATACCTATGTGTATACCTATTTAAAATGGTTACTTGTCTATTTGTGGATTTGGGAAGGAGGTGTTGGGTATTTGTAAAATAGTAGTGGTTTTTGTATGTACCCTCCATCGGCCAATAAATCAGTCTAATTCCATGCCCGTGTTTCAATACGCCAAAACTTAACTGTTAGCATAGCTAGCGAGCGCGCGTGACGGCCGCGGTGCGATGCGTCGAGGGATCGCAGAGAGCAGCGGAAGTCGACGGGCGCGTTCCAAGTTGTGTCCAATTTTAATTAATACAATGTTTATTTGAGTAATTAAGTTTAAGTTTCGTGGTATTAATAAACATGATTCTGCATGTTTTTTCTTCTCATGTGACATTTTACTAGAAAGGGAGGTATGTAGGGTACTCGCAATTATTTGTTATTTCGAGTACCCACATATTTAATATTTTTGAAATTAAGATTTTTCTGCGTGGGTAAACAGTTAAACTCATTATTTTAAATACCCTCAGATTTGTATCTTTAGAATTAAAATATTTTCCTATGTGGGTAAATTAATTATTTATTATTTTAGGGAGGTATAAGGTACTACATGTACAGTGATTTTTAGTATAAATAGAGGTATAATTTACAAATAAAATTAGTCTGCAACTTGACTCCAAGCAACACTCCTTCATTTCCTATGCCCAGCTACATGACCCTAAACAACAATAACGAAAATTGCTTAGAAATCTGAGCCATGTAAGCAAAATATAACCATGACCTTGCATAGGATGGAGGTTATGGCAATTGGACGGTAATGGGCAGGGTCAGCACGGTCGCCCTTTTTGGGAACTGGTTGCACATTAGCAAGCTTCCAGGCCCCCGGTACCGTTTTTTCTTTAAGAGAGAGGCGGAACAAGCGTGTCAGCACAAGAGACAGTTCAGGCGCACATATTCCTCACACTCTCGCTGCTATACCATCAGGTCCGCTGGCTTTGTTTACGTTTAGACTACACAATACTCTTCAAACTAGCGGTGGGTAATTCACGAATGGACGAATGAAAAGAGCGCGCTCTTTACAAAAAGCTCACTCACTCTTGCGTTCAGTGCAATTCATATTAGATCTTGCGCTCCTAGCACTCTTCAGCTCTTTTCACCCGCCCGAGATATCGCGAACGAATGCGAACGCGAAGCGAGCGATCAACGAGGACAGATGCA
Source organism: Tuta absoluta (assembly GCA_027580185.1). Lineage (NCBI taxonomy): Eukaryota > Metazoa > Arthropoda > Insecta > Lepidoptera > Gelechiidae > Tuta > Tuta absoluta. Next base: position 26,518 of record JAQAHW010000121.1, on the reverse strand, counting down.
TACGTTACTTTCTCATGGAAGAGTAAGAGCGCTATAGCGCTCGATGTGCGGCGCCAAGCAGGCGACTCGCGAGTCTCGCGACGCTTTCCCGCGGTTTTGGCGGATTTGATTTTTGAGTTTTTGGATTGTGGCTGAAATTTGGTTACGTAAATAAATGAATTTAATAATAAAAGTTTTCTATAACTTTTGTTTGGATGAGTGATGAATTGACGATTGTTTTAAAGGTAATTAATTTTGGGAATAAATAAGTCGCGCGGGCGAGCTTCACCTTGACCTTCGACTATTATTTCATTACGATTTTTGTGTTTTTACTATAATTTAAAAAAGTAAAACTTTAATTCATTCCGCCTGTTAATCATAAGATCGCTTACACATCAGTCACTCGTTGATTCGCTAGCAATCAACTATCAATCAACGAGTGACTGATGTGTTAGCGATCTTATGATTATCAGGCGGAATGAATTAAAGTTTTACTTTTTTAAATTATAGTAAAAACACAAAAATCGTAATGAAATAATAGTAATAATAAGGAATCTGAATAAGAATACTAAATGAATGTCATCTCAGCGTAAAGAAATATGCTTATCTCCTCCTTCCACATGTTTATAAATACTCCGCTGAGCGAAAATAGTTACTGAGCGCAAGGAGTGATGCACATCTTTAAGTACGAAAGATTCAAATCGCTCTGCTCTTTTAAGTGAGTTGTTTTTCCCACTACTACTTCAAACCTCTTTAGTGTGTTCTGCGATCTCCGACATCGAAGAATCGCAAGGGGGCTACGTACCAAATCTCACGATTTCTTATCCAGTGTATAAAGATCTAACTATCATGTGATATGCATTTCGGAGACATGGCTAGCCACTAACTTCCATGACTCGGAATACTTCGACAGTAGGTATCATGTTTTTAGGTTGGACAGATACAGAGATGGTGGAGCCGGAGGCGGTGTCCTGGTAGGTATACGTGATGACCTGACGGTGCGCCGGCTTGATGAGTGGCGCTCTAGTATTAATTCAGAAGAACTATGGTTAAGCATAGATCTCCCGCAAAGCGCACACATTACCGGCCGCCCCCACCTCACTTCACATTGCCTGTACTTACTTTCCACACAACTATTACCATCATGATTCGCTACAGTCTTTCTTTGATAGTGCATCAGGTATAAAATTGGAAAACGAAAATTACAACTTTTTATTATTTGGAGATTTCAATATTACGTTTGCAAATTGGTCGATTTCAGAAAACTCTATTTGCATCTAAATTCTAATCATAACAATTTAGCTAGTATGCTCTTGGACTTCATGTCGTGAACTGGCTTAAATCAATATAACCATTGCTGTAATTTTATTGATCGAATTCTAGACTTAGTACTCACTAATATTGTACACATCTCAATATCTGAGAGCTTTGCCCCTTTGACTAAAATTGACCCTAACCATAAACCAATAGATATTTATTTAAGAGGGCAGTTAACATCCTAAGTATATTGTTAAGCCGACTATGTTTTTCAAAAGCGGATTTCGAGTCTCTGAAAGCTGAATTATCGGTGTATGATTGGAGTGTTCTAAGTATTATGAGCACAGAGGAGGCGACCATGCACTTTTACTATATTTTGGACAATTTGATTGAGAAATATATGCCTAAAAGATTGGTTGATTCCAATAGCGGAAAACCACCATGGTATACTCGCCCCTTGATCAAACTAGAACGTAAGAAGAGAAAGATGCATGCTTAATGGAAACTGTACGGCATTTTACTAGACTATAATATAATACATATAATGAATTTAGCTACCTTAGAAAAAAACAAAAACAGCTGAAAACTATTTGTTATACATACATACATAAATCACGCCTCTTTTCCGGAGGGGTAGGCAGAGACTACTTCCTTCCACTTACTACGATCCTGGCATACTTCTTTCGCCTCCTCCACATTCATCAATCTCTTCATGCATGCTCGTTGGTTTAGGGTACTCTTGACCTGACCTTTCTTTAGCACGTCCCCGATTTGATCGAGGTACGTTCGTCGAGGTCTTCCCCTTCCGACGTTCCCATCCACACTTGCCATATACACCTGTTTCGTTAATCTTGTTTCATTCATCCTCTCTACATGACCAAACCTTCTAAGCATACCCTTTTCTACACCAGTCACTACGTCTTCTTTTAAACCACAACGTTCCCTTATCACGCTATTTTTATTCTTTCACTAAATTTTACGTCAATCATACTTCTCAACGCTCTCATTTGTACTGCATTTATTCTACTTTCATGCTTTTTCTGCCATACCCAACTTTCACTCCCATACATAAATATCGGAACTAACACCCCTCTATGCACAGCCAGACGAGCCTTATCAGAGACTTTCTGGCTGTTCATAAAGGTATGCAACGCTCCATTCACCATGTTGCCGGCATTTACCCTCCTTTCATTATCACTTTCACACTTTCCATCTGATGTAAACTTCGATCCCAAATAAACAAACTCTTTCACTTGCTCCACCCTCTCTTCTTCTATCATAATGTTACACTCCGTCATACCTTCTTCTTTTTCAAAAACCATTGATTTCGTCTTACTTACATTCACTTTCATTCCTTTCTTTTTCAAAACCTCATTCATGATATTTACCATCTCCTGCAACCCTTCAGCCAACTACGCAAGGATAACTTGGTCGTCAGCATAGAGAAGACATTTGACGAGTAAACCATTCATTCCCAGACCACATTCACTCTCTTTCAAATCCGCCAAACAACTATCCATGAATAGATTGAACAGCCACGGTGACGTCACACATCCCTATCTAACACCTTACTCGATGTTAAAAAGTTCACTGTACGCCCCGTTTATCCTGACACAAGCACTGGAATCCTTATATTTCAGGATTTCAGTGCTCTTATCAAGATACTGCTCACCCCATACATGGATAGTGCCGACCACAATTCATTCCTCACCGCTCTGTCATAGACCTTTGTATTCGTAATAACAGATATTTGAACTGTTCCAAACAGAAAATAAATATTTCACGAAAATTTTTCTGGAACTTCGTTAAATCAAAATTTCCGTCAAATAAAATAAAATAGTTAATGCAATATAATAATATATCCTCTTTTGAGCCCCTCGTTATCGCACATATCTTTAATACACTTTTTCATTCCACATTTGTGCCAAGTGCACCTAGTCAATTCGTTGTTAATGATTGATTTTCTTCACCTGTGGATATAGCGCTGATTAACTTAACTCCTGAATTAGTGCAATGGCATCTTGAAAGAGTTGATATTAACAAAGGAGATGATTGTGATACTATCCATCCCCTGTTGGTTTCCAAATGTGCTGGGGAATTGACTTTATTTCTCACTAATATTTATAGAAAATCATTAACAGAAGGTCATTTTTCGACGATTTGGAAGAAATCTATTATCACACCTATTTTTAAATCTAGTTCTAAGCATGAGATTGTTCAATACAGGCCTATATGTAAAGTATGTCTATTCGGTAAAGATTTGGAAAAAATTGTTACTAGGGAATTGTCTTCCGTATTTTCGGGGCACATTTCTCAGAACCAACACGGATTTTTCCTTGGACGTTCTGTTGAGTCCAATCTCTTAACTTACACTGATTTCATTCTTAATGCTATGGATGCAGGCTGTCAGGTGGATGCCGTGTACACAGGTTTTTCAAAGGCGTTCGATAAAATTAATCATTATCTGCTATAAAAAAGTTATACCAACTCAGTGTGCACGGTAATCTATTCAGGTTGCTGAAATCGTACGGTCGGATTCATAAGTGGAGTCATAGTTAGACCACGTGACAGATTGCAATACGGGTTATTATCCTCTGAACTTACTTTACTAACTTACCTTATGAACCGCATATCTGCATAGATGTCCCGTGGGAGAAATAGTATTTTGGCCGGCAAGCTTGGCCCGGAACGGACCCGCTCAGCCGGCAAGAGTCAGAGTCGGGTCGAGGTCAATCTAGTGGGGGCCGCCGACTGGTGAGCGCTATCAAGGCGACAGCGCATCACCAGCCGGCGACCAAGTTCGGTATGTCAGTATCCTCCGCGAGCTTCTCCACCACAGCGAGCTCGCGAGGATACGGTTTCCAATCGGGTGGACGCGCGTGGTACGGGGCCAGATTTCAAAGGTGTTCGAAATCTGACCGGTCAGCGCGCGCGAACATCCCGGTCGAGAGCTTGGAGACGAACTCATCCAAGGTCTCGACTTTCAGGTCCCTCCGAAAGACTTCGTTGCGGACGAATCTCGGCGTGTCAGCGATGGCTCGCAACGCATTGGACTGCTGGGCCCGCAGTCTTTGGCGGTTGGTCTCAGAGACCAACTCGTACCATGCCGGAGCGGCGTACGTCAGGCAAGTCCTGATGTACGCCTTTTACACGCCTAGTTTCATGCGCAACGGGAGTTTCGAGCGCAGAATGGGTCGTAGCAAAGCAGTGGCAGCCCCCGCTTGCCCGATCACATTCTTCACGTGCTGGACCAAGGACAGGTTTCGGTCTATGGTCACGACTAGGTATATAGCCTGTGCGGACCACCCGATCTCCTGTCTTTGGAGCTTCAGCTTCGGGGGATTTCTTCGACCACGCCCCACGATGATCGCTTGGGTCTTCCCCACGTTGACTGTCAATCTCCATTTTGCCAGCCAGGCTGGGAGGGCGTCCAAAGCTATCTGCATTTTCCTGACCGCGTGCCTCGTGTTGAGGGACACGGAGAAAAATGCAGCGTCATCGGCATAGAGCGCCAGCTTTGTGCCCCCCCTTAACCGGGATATCATCCGTGTACCTGGCGTAGCATACCGGAGACAGACAGCTACCCTGGGGGACTCCAGCAGCGATCCTTCGGACTTGGGAGAGGGCGTCTTCCACTGCCACCTGGAAGCGCCTATTCTCTAGGAAGGTGGCCACGATCTTAACAACTCGCCGAGGAGTCGTATCATATAATCTCATCAATCATATAATCGATGCCTGGGAGGAATCTCAAGATGCAGTAGGTGTGTTTTGTGATTTGTCCAAAGCATTTGATTGTGTTCATTATGATACTCTTGTCAGGAAGCTACATCACTACGGCGTAAAAGACCAGACTCTTACTTTTTTGGAATCATATCTTAACAATAGATTCCAAAAGGTTGATGTCAACGGTGAAAGATCATCTGGATCAAAGATAATCATGGGCGTTCCACAGGGTTCAATTCTTTTTTTTTTTTTTTGTGTCTTGTATATATTAATGATGTACCATATCTAGTTAACGAAAACATGATAATATAGTTTTGTTCGCGGACGATACCTGTCTAATTCCAAGCTAAACTCCCGCAGTGGAAGCGATTTACACAGGTAAATTTCGAACAAAATACCAGGAGTTCAACTGGAGGCAGACAATGGCTGCGTTACGCAGCGCTAAATAACATACGCTGCACAATATATCAGCGCATACTATGAATCAAACGTGAACCTAAATCTATTTAACCTAATTAACTAAGTTGAGTGAAATTGGCAAATGATGTGTTCCAACCTTTACATAACTCGAGTCGGTAGTAAATACCGTCTGCCGATCTGGCGTTACGTCACACGTATTAGCACTAGATTCTAAGTAAGTACCTCCAAATTATATCACCCCATGAATTCCGCAATTCGTACTAAGGAGTCACAATGATATGGTACAACAAATATGACTAAAGGGAACACACTAAGACATACTAAGACAACTAGGTTTACCACTTACAGTCAACGTGCCGGTCCAAATGCATAAAATACCCAACGGAGAAAGGAAGTTCAGGGAATGGATCAAATGGGAATTCCGTGGGTACTTACAGGGCTGGGTGGAAAAGATATCGACACCCAGCATTCCACTACAGCCTTGGCGCGTTATTCACTTCAAACCACTCACAGCTTCTGTTCGTATTTCAATTTGATATTAGTCATTACGCGTGATCCAACCCGAATTTGGGCCGTACAAACGCGGGCCAAAATGGCCACCTGATGCCTATTCAACGCGACGCTCACGTGGAAGACGTCGAGACATCCAACAATCACTAAGCCTGGCATTCCAGTACAACCCAGGAGAAACACAATAATACGATGCATCAACACGCGCGATCTCAAATTGAATCGTCCATTACACGCGGCATCACAAAACGCGTGGCGGGAAATCCGCACAATACGCGATACCCTCCTGTCCGAACGGTTTTGAGTGGCTGAGTGCGGTGCAGAAATCACCGCTTGGCGTCTACCAGGCGGCCCGCGCGCACGCCGCCCTCGCCCCGCGAGCGAGAAAGGGACAACATGTGCCCAGAGCGATGCGTGCGAAATCGCGGCGCTTTCATAGACCGTCATTAATACCTTACTTACCCCAGCATAGCAACGCTAAATTAAACAATACCTCTCTACCTTTAGAGTAAAGAGGCAACAACTTAACTATGATGACGTGAACAAAGCTATTACCGATGTAGTGCAATGGTATACAGTAAATAACCTACTATTGAATGAAAAGAAAACTAAATGTATCAAATTTGTATTACCAAATGTTAAACCAAGCTCTTCAATTATTAAGGTAAAGGATAAAAAGTTGAACCTTGCAGACTCAACTGTATTTTTAGGCATAACTTTGGACGTCTCGCTCCAATGGGGGCCACATATTGAGAAATTGTCGAAGAGAATGAGTTCAGCAGCATACGCAGTTAAAAAAATAAGACACCTTACTGATGTAGACACTGCAAGACTAGTTTACTTTAGCTACTTCCATAGCTTAATGTATTATGGCTTACTCTTATGGAGCCATGCTGCGGATGTGAACAATATATTTGTTCTGCAGAAACGGGCTGCTCGTTCAATATATCAATTGGGATCTCGAGTCTCCTTGAGACAGAAATTTAAAGAAATCAACATATTGACATTTGTGTCACAGTACATATACGAAAATCTAATGTACGTAAAAATGAATATAGATTCTTCTCAGAAAAATTGTGACAGGCATAAATTTAACACTAGAAATAAGGAGCAACTTGCTGTGCACATGAACAGACTTAGTAAAGTAAGCAAAACTTTTAAGGGCAATTGTATACGCTTTTATAACAAACTTTGTAAAGATATTCAAGGCTTACCCTTAAATAAATTTAAACCAGTAATTAAACAAAACTGTACAAGAAAGGCTATTATGAAATATCAGACTATATGCAAGATAGATCTCCATGGGTTTAATTTAAATGTATAAAGTAAATATTTTATTAGACGAAACAGGTAGATTTATCTACTGTATTTTTTTATTATTATTATTATCGTCAGGTTATTTTAGGAAATAAAAGAGTTTCTTGAAATCAGAATGCTTTATATTCGTTTAATATTTTGCAATACAATTTCTCTAATTTATACGAAATAGTGTTAAACGCCGCTGTCACATTGAACTCCGAATTCGAATCAAACGTCATTCTGTCTCCTCTATGCTTTCCTCGCCTCCTCTCCTCCATAGACACAAATGTCTATGCTCACCTCGCCTCCGCACCTCACCACACCCCTCTTCTTTGTATAACATCGCTCCACACCATTTCGCTTTACACTGCTCATCTCGCCAGCCAATAGCTTCTCTCCACACCAGCCGTTACATTATTATATACATTTTTTTAATTGGCCATTTTTGGGCTATACATATTAATATAAATTATTCGTTATTTCCAAAATTAGCTAGGGCAGTTTAGGACCTAGAAAGATTGTTAATTTAGAGTAGGAGCACTTCTGGGCAGGTTTTTTGGGGGGGTTTTCCTATTCAGTGGGTCCGGTTAATTATACGCATGTAAATAACACGCTTTGGAAATCTTGACTAAAATTTGAAACAAATTTCGTTTACAAATGGTGGTGGAGTAAAGTTACGTGCTGTGTTATTAACCTGGCCGGCCCCGAGGCAGTGCCTTTATTTTTATTTTTTATCCCGCCCGAGCCGGTTTTCTATTAGGACAATACATATAATATTCTTTATTGCACAAACAATACAAAATTGTTATAAAAAAAGAAAATCACGTCATGCAAATTTCTTTTTTTTACAATGACCGATCATGACGTCAATAAGTGATAATACTATCCTACATTACATAAAGTTATTTCATTTAAGTAATTTAATTTTCAGTGGCTGTGCTATGCCCTTGGCGGAACCCGGATTGGTAAGGGTTCAGAAGATTGTATTCGAATAAATGAGAAAGAAGCTGCTTACGTGCTATAGCCTCAAGAATTTTAGATAGAAATGGTAAGATGGATATTGGTCAAATATGAATAGGTAACGTAGGGACAGAAATTTTAGGAAGTGGACGGACACAAGCCTTTTTCTAAAGAGATGGAAAGCAACCTGATGATAGAGAAAAGTTTATAACATGGGTTATTACAGACAGTAGGTAATCAACTATTGTGACTATCATAGTGTGACTCATATTATCGAACCCAGTAGCCTTTGATTTGATGCTTAAGATCGTCTTCCTTACCATCTCCTTGGAAGCCGGACTGAAAGTGAAAGAAGTATGAGAAAGAGGAACCCTCGAACTGACATCAGCAATTGTGGCAGTTTTAGTATTTATATCGAAAATTGGGACAGTAGCAAAGTGTTTATTCAGATCTTTCAGGGGAATATCAGTTGAAGAATGAGAAGAAAGTGGAACCCTAACCTATCCCTAGCGTACTGAGAAATTTCCAAACATCAGCTGGAGAACAATTTATAATATTGTCGGAAAAATAACGGCGTTTTGCTAGTCTTACCATTTGATTGCAATGAATACGGTCTGTTTTTTTTTTTTTTTATTAATGATGGGTTTGCTCTTGACTCTAGTCTAGGTCATAGGACAGTAACAGAGTCTAAGATGGAGCGAGCTCACCCAGAAGAAGCCTGTTCACTCTTACTTTGAAGAGATTAGGGTTGTATGCGTTTGGAAACACAGACGCAGGTAGTGAGTTCCACTCTTTAGCAGTGCGCATTATAAATGATGACTGGAAGCGCTTAGTCCGAATTGGTGGAATGGCTACCAGGTACGGATGGTATCCGGCGGTGCGTCTGGATGTCCGATGGTAGAAGGGAGCTGGTGGAACAAGGTCGTGAAGCTCTTGAGCACACTCTCCGAAGTATAATCTTTTTTTCGGTAGATTCGCTTGTCACGGTGAAATCGCGCTCGCGCTATTTAATTGTTTTTTTGCGTAAATCTTTGTGATCCGTTCCAAAAACTTTAAAAAAGTGTAGTATACCAATCGTGGAACCTGTGTTACTGTTATATCCATCTAAATTAGTGAATTGCTTAAGTAAAATCAGTGAAATACGATCCCACTGACAGTACCCAGCCCAAACTTTTGTGTACCTACCCACATAAACGGAATAGTGAAAATTGACAATTGATAAACAGTGTTGCCAAATTTTTATAACTAAAAGCTAGCATAACAAAACAAATATTTCAAAATGTCAAAAGTAAAACCCAACGTCAGTTCTCCCGCCGCTGAAAAGTGCGCAAAATGTAGAAAACCACCATCGACCGAAAAATCTAAAATGTCGGTTGTCTGCGACTTGTGCAAAGTTCTCTTGTGTGCTGATTGTCATGGCTTGTTGCCTACGGAAATACGAGTGCTTGAGTTGAAAACTGTCGCACGCGTCATGACCTTCCTATGTGGCAACTGCAAGAATACTATGGTGCAGTTACCCACGATTATGAAAAAACTAAATGAGCTCACGGAAGAGGTTAAACAACTACGCCTGCGGCAAAGTATGCTTGCAACTGAGTCAGCAATTAACGAGATGTCGGAAAGAGCCAATAGATCAACAAACCTCATAATTTATGATATTCCTGAACCTACTATTGGTGATGTAGATCAAAGAAGAGCTCATGATTCAGAACAGTGCAAAAAGATTATTGCGAGAGTGACCAATAAAGTAAATTGTAGTGGAATCAAGGTTTTTCGTCTGGGAGCTCCGAAGACCAGCCCTGGTGCAAATCCGCGACCACGTCCGGTTAAAGTGATCCTTAAAAATAAAAGCGATGCCATTGAGGTTCTGCGTAACAAAGCCAAACTGGAGAACTCTAGAGCAGTTACAGCAGATCTTACGCCAATGCAAAGGGAATACCTTAAATACCTTCGCGAAGAGCTAGACAAACGTTCCAATGATGGAGAAGCCGATCTCACTATAAAATATGTGCGAGGACAGCCAATGATTGTAAAGAAGGGGCCTTCTCAAAAAACTAATAAAGTCAACTACAAGTTCAAATAAAAACAATACAATAAATTCTATATATAATACCATAAATCAAATATCAAAAACCTTATTCACGATTAAAATTCTTTATACTAATATTCAGTCCATAACTTCAAAACTAGATTTATTTATTGCAAGAATAAATTTTATTAAACCAGCGCTTATAATTATTTCTGAAACATGGCTTAAGCCCAATATACCAGGCTCCTTAATTAAAATACCCGGCTATGATATATACAGAGATGATCGCATTGGAAAGCGAAGTGGCGGAGTGGCTATATATGCTGCAAACAGCTCTGATCTGCTCACTACAAAACTAAATACTAACTACAACACAAAACATAAAGCCTCAGAATGTGTGTGGCTGGACGTTCAAATTGGAATACACAAATTTGTACTATGTGGAATATACAGAGGACATAATTCAACACAGGATGAGGACAACACTTTACTGGAACAAATCGAACTTGTCTCCGAATCTCACACAACTGTCATAATGGGAGATTTCAACTATCGTGAAGTAAAATGGCCTCTCTCAGATTGTGGATACTTAACATCACAAGAAGAAAATTTTGTACTGTGGTACAAAAATAGTAATCTTGAACAGCTAGTCGAAAAACCAACAAGATTCCGTGAAGGTAACCAGCCCTCTTTCTTAGACCTGGTCTTTACCAATGATGATGCACTAATAGCACAAATCAGCCATGAAGCTCCTATAGGTAAAAGCGATCACTCATGTCTAGTGGCAACAATCCAACTAGAAGCAAACAAACAAGATAAAACTACTCTAAGATGGAATTATAAAAAAGCTGATTATAATAAAATAAATGACAAATTACAACCTATCCTTGGAAGAATACAGGACTTACACAGTGCGGAAAATCAATTTGAGATATTCCTCGCAGAATTTAAAGATGCCATTCGCCTATATGTACCCCAAATAAAATTCAACAATAATACAAAAAATAAACAATGGATAACTAAAGAAACTCAAGAACTTATTAAAAAGAAATTATTACTATGGAATAGATATGTGTTGACCGGGCTGGATAAATGTTATAAGGAATATAGAAAAATAAGCAACAAACTATCAAACCAAAGTAGAAGATCACGCATTGTTTTTGAAAAGGGCCTTCTTCAGGCTGGACCAAAGCGCTTTCATTCATACATAAGGCAACAAGTCACATCAAAAGTCAACGTGCCGTCAGTTTTGCGTATCAATCAAGGACAAATTGTTTCAAAACCCTATGAGATAGCAGAAGCGTTTGCTCACCAATTTGTAGGAGTGTTCCAAAAGGAATCACAGAGTCAGCTCCCTATTCTGGACCCATGTTCTCGAGTTCAGGCAAGTATACCTGATGTTAACATCACAGTCAACAAAGTACAAGCAGCTATAAAAGAGCTGAAATCAGACTCAGCACCCGGGCCAGATGACATCCCTGTAACAGTATTGCAGAAATGTGACCTTGCTGAGCTACTATCTGTCCTAATGCAGACCTCTTACGACACCGGAATCCTGCCGGCCCTTTGGAAAACCGCATCAGTGACCCCAATATTTAAAAAAGGAAGTAAGCTGGAACCTTCAAACTATCGACCCATAAGTTTAACTAGTGTGGTGTGCAAAATAATGGAAAAAATCATAGTCGGACAAATAAGAACCTTTCTTGATAATTACAGCATAATCAGTGATCAGCAACACGGCTTCTGCCCTCATCGCTCGACAGTATCAAACTTATTATCTTGTTTACAATCTTGGACCAATAGCTTCAACAACAGAGAGCCCGTCGATGTAATATACTTAGACTATGAGAAGGCTTTTGACAAAGTCCCCACTACACGGCTTCTGCAGAAGTTGGACCACGTAGGGATTCGAGGAAAACTGCTAAAATGGATCGAGGCTTTCCTGCGCGATAGAACACTAAGAGTCAGAATTGGAGATACTATGTCGGAACAGCGTGAAATAGACAGCGGTGTGCCGCAGGGATCAGTCCTGGGCCCAGTTCTGTATATTATCTATACATTTGACCTACCTCACTGTCTGCATTGTAATGTTAGCATTTTTGCTGACGATACTAAGATCTTTGCAAATCCACTCATTGACTATGACACCCTAAAAAGAGACCTGGATACAATAGCCAACTGGTCAAAGGAATGGCTTATTAACTTAAATACTGACAAATGTACCATACTTCACATAGGCAACAAAAATCCACATTTGTCATACAAGCTGAATGGTGTAGAATTGCGAGCAGTCAAAGAGCAAACTGACTTGGGAGTTATCATTAAAGATAACCTTAAGTGGGAGGATCACATCACCACAATCACAAAAAAAGCAAATAGTTTCATCTATCTAATAAGAAAAGCCTTCGGAATCCTTACTCCAGATATGATGCTAAACATACACAAGACATACATAAGACCGATACTAGAATATGCTTTTCAAGTTTGGAGCCCCTACTTTGTAAAGGACATTGAACTGTTGGAGAAAGTGCAGCGCAGATTCACCAAACTTCCAAGACAACTAAAGAGACTAACATATGACGAAAGACTAGAAGCATTGAAACTAAGCACTCTAAAAGAGCGAAGAGACCGAGGAGATCTTATAGAAACATATAAAATCTTGAATGGACACTACAACCTCCAAAACTTTCAATCAATGTTTAATAAGGACATGAACACGCGTCTAAGAGGCCACCACCTAAAACTGGAAACCAGTTTTTCGCACAATCTTCCTCACAAAAACTTCTTTGCTAACAGAGTTGTCCATGAATGGAATAAACTGCCAGAAGATGTAGTCTCAGCCCCAAACATCAATATATTCAAGAACAGACTAGACGAACATAAAAAACAAATAAAGATTAAAGAAATGAAAACTTATTATAAGTAACTGGATACAGGCATTATCAGTTGCACATCGACTGCCTGCCTGCTCACAGATAATAATAATAATAATAATCTATAAAATACCGACAAGCAGGCAACCTTGCGGCGATGTGCCAGGCTATGTAGCTTGGTGTCCACCAGTTTTATGTCGCCTATAAGCCTCTTGGCCCTGCGTTCCACCGAGTCAAGAGCGGCAAGTTGGTATTTGGCTGAGCCATCCCAAAGGTGACTGCAATACTCCATGCAGGATCGGACTTGTGCTTTGTAAAGAGTTAAAAGCTGTCCAGGTGTAAAGTATCGCTTCACTCTATTCAGGACGCCCAGCTTTTTAGCCGCCGTCTGAGCCTTGTACTCGATGGTCGCGCCGAAGTTTAGATTTGATGTCAACTCCATGCCTAGAAGCTCAAGCCTGTCAGTGACTGGGACAGATGTTCCCCGAAAAGTAGGTGTCCAGTCGAAAGGACTCCTTTTTGCGGTGAAAAGACACGCCTGTGTTTTGGTGGCATTGAATGAGACCAGATTGTCGTCGCCCCATTGGGAGACAAGACTTAAGGTCAGATCTGTTCGCTCTACCATGGCCTTTCTTAACGAACGTATTTCATCCCCACTGGATGGATGGATTTCGTCTGTTTTGAATAAAGACCAGTTCTCCTCAGAACGATCCCCTGCGGAAAGCACGGTCTCGCCTCCTCATGGCCATCCGAACCCCCTGCGTGATCCACGGGTCAGGAGGCCGTTTCACTCTGATAGCTTTGACTGGAGCGTGCATATCATACAGGTTAGTGATAATTATATTTACCAGCCGAACCTTCTCATCAATATCGACAGACTCATACACTGGTGTCCAGTCAATAACGGACGCATCTTTCTTAAGGCTCTCCACATCCATACCCGCAAAGCTTCTCAAATACAGTACTAGAGGTTTCAGCTTTGGAGGTTTTAGTTTGTATAATAAATAGAGAAAGTCATGATGGGAGAAAGCAGGAGCAGACATCTGACCGTGAGAAGCCACTAGATCTGGTGAAGATGTTAGAATTAAATCAGTGAGAGTAGAAGTAGTTGCAGTGTGGTGAGTAACCAAAGAGGGAAGAGTAAATAAATTGAAAGCGAAAAGAAGAGACTGAAGTTTTGATGCTCTAAGGCTTTTTATAAGAAGATCTGTATTTAGGTCACCCATGATAATATGGTGTGAATATTCTGGCACCAAAGTAAGAAGCAAAGCTTCAAGGTCAGCAAAATAATCAAAGTAGGAGGACTGTAAACCACTCTAAGCAAGGTGCGGGCACCATTTGCATTTTTACATCAAGGACCTTCTTCAAAAAGATAATTTTGAACGCAAGGTGTGCCTAGAAGGAACACGAAAGTGAACTTTTGCTAATAAAGGCGACGAGTCAACGATACCATGAATCAACTTATATAAAAAGATGACATCCATATAATTTCGTCTATTAACAAGTGGGGGAATTTTGTGTATCAGTGAGGCTGCAGCGTAGTCTGTAAATATATTCCCGGTTCGATTGTCTAGATTTTTTAAAAACTTATTTTGTACCTTTTGAATTCTATCTATATATGGGTCGTTCTCTAGACAGCCGAAATATGTGGTCACAGGGTAATAAATCATAAACAATGTAAGTTTTAACCTAACAAGTGATAAGTCATGATTAATCATTTCAATACTTATTTAGACATCATAAAAAATCTTATTTTGTATTTACTATATCAAAACTCAATCAGAAAGTTGAAAACGGGAGGATTTTAACTGTATTTCACATGTCACACCGCGGACTCGCTTGAATCCTCCCGTTTTCAATATCTATATCTATTTCAATTCCTCCTACTTTGATTATTTTGCTGACCTTGAAGCTTTGCTTCTTACTTTGGTGCCAGAATATTCACACCATATTATCATGGGTGACCTAAATACAGATCTTCTTATAAAAAGCCTTAGAGCATCAAAACTTCAGTCTCTTCTTTTCGCTTTCAATTTATTTACTCTTCCCTCTTTGGTTACTCACCACACTGCAACTACTTCTACTCTCACTGATTTAATTCTAACATCTTCACCAGATCTAGTGGCTTCTCACGGTCAGATGTCTGCTCCTGCTTTCTCCCATCATGACTTTCTCTATTTATTATACAAACTAAAACCTCCAAAGCTGAAACCTCTAGTACTGTATTTGAGAAGCTTTGCAGGTTTGGATGTGGAGAGCCTTAAGAAAGATGCGTCCGTTATTGACTGGACACCAGTGTATGAGTCTGTCGATATTGATGAGAAGGTTCGGCTGGTAAATATAATTATCACTAACCTGTATGATATGCACGCTCCAGTCAAAGCTATCAGAGTGAAACGGCCTCCTGACCCGTGGATCACGCAGGGGGTTCGGATGGCCATGAGGAGGCGAGACCGTGCTTTCCGCAGGGGATCGTTCTGAGGAGAACTGGTCTTTATTCAAAACAGACGAAATCCATCCATCCAGTGGGGATGAAATACGTTCGTTAAGAAAGGCCATGGTAGAGCGAACAGATCTGACCTTAAGTCTTGTCTCCCTGTTTAATTTAGCGTTGCTATGCTGGGGTAAGTTAGGTATTAATGACGGTCTATGAATGCGCCGCGATTTCGCACGCATCGCTCTGGGCATATGTTGTCCCTTTATCGCTCGCGGGGCGAGGGTGGCGGCGTGCGCGCGGGTCGCCTGGTAGGCGCCAAGCGGTGATTTCTGCACCGCGGTCAGTCACTCAAAACCGTTCGGACGGGAGGGTATCGCGTATTGTGCGGATTTCCCGCCACGCGTTTTGTGATGCCGCGTGTAATGGACGATTCAATTTGAGATCGCGCGTGTTGATGCATCGTATTATTGCGTTTCTCCTGGGTTGTACTGGAATGCCAGGCTTAGTGATTGTTGGATGTCTCGACGTCTTCCACGTGAGCGTCGCGTTGAATAGGCATCAGGTGGCCATTTTGGCCCGCGTTTGTACGGCCCAAATTCGGGTTGGGTCACGCGTAATGACTAATATCAAAGTGGAATACGAACAGAAGCTGTGAGTGGTTTGACGTGAATAACGCGCCAAGGCTGTAGTGGAATGCTGGGTGTCGATATCTTTTCCACCCAGCCCTGTAAGTACCCACGGAATCCCGATTTGATCCATTCCCTGAACTTCCTTTCTCCGTTGGGTATTTTATGCATTTGGACCGGCACGTTGACTGTAAGTGTAAACCTGGTTGTTTAGTATAAAACTGTTTATTCGTGTTAATGGTGTGTTCCCTTTAGTCATATTTGTTGTACCATATCATTGTGACTCCTTAGTACGAATTGCGGAATTCATGGGGTGATATAATTTGGAGGTACTTACTTATAATCTAGTGCTAATACGTGTGACGTAACGCCAGATCGGCAGACGGTATTTACTACCGACTTGAGTTATGTAAGGGTTGGAACACATCATTTGCCAATTTCAATCAACTTAGTTAATTAAGTTAAATAGATTTAGGTTCACGTTTAATTCATAGTATGCGCTGCTATATTGTGCAGCGTATGCTATTTAGCGCTGCGTAACGCAGCCATTGTCTGCCTCCAGTTGAACTCCTGGTATTTTGTTCGAAATTTACCTGTGTAAATCGCTTCCACTGCGGGAGTTTAGCTTGGAATTAGACAATTTTTGGTAGCAGAGCGTGGTTCAGAAAACCACTAGATTTAAGATTATTTTAGTATAAGATTTTTAATCTACCTACATAAAAAAAAAATATATTTATTGTGATTGTAGTGTGTGCCCTGTGTAGAATATCCTATCGGTAGGATCAGGGCCAATCAATTAGTGAATTGCTTGTTATTATCGTTGTGTTTACCCTGTGCGGATATCCTAACGGTAGGATCAGGGCCGATTGTCTATTATTGTTTTTTATTGTAAGGTTCGGTGTTACTTTGAGTTGGTACCATGGCTCCCACAATTGCACAGCTTCAGGCAAAAATTAGAACGCACCTAATTTGGTTCGCGACTAAGCAGGCGATGGTCGGTCGCGGGGACCGAGAGGACGCACTCATCGCTTGTGCGCAACGGATTGACGAACGGGTCGCGGAGGTGTTGGATTGCCTCACTGGATGCGAGGAGTTATTTGATGGGACGCCTGATGAGGAGGTCAAACTTACGGTCCGGACGAATGTGACCCAGTGCATGGAGATGGGGCAGGAGATCCAGCAGGCGGCTGCTGTGATCACCAGGCGTAGAGCTGGGGAGCCGGACCCACCCCATGGTCCGCGGGGACCGGGGGTGCAAGTGCCCCTGCCGGCTGTGGCGATTCCGGTCTTCCACGGGGACTACACGGATTGGACCCGATTCCAGGATCTGTTTGACAGTGTGATTCATAACCGCACTGACTTGCAGCCGGCATGTAAAATGGCACAATTGATGGCCAAGCTGCAAGGTGAGCCCCATGAGCTGGTAAAGCATCTACCAGTCGATGATGCAAGTTACGAGACGGCTCGCGGTTTGCTGATCGAGAGATACAGCAACAAACGTCTCATGATTGACCAACTCCTGGAACAGTGGCTCACCGTGCCGACCATCACACGAGGGACGGACCTCAGGGCCAAGGTCCTCAACCCTGTCTGCGTTGCAGTGAACGCTCTTGAGAGACAGGGGATGCCGGTGTCAGGCTATGATTATATCCTGGTCCACACGTTGTTGCGCCGCCTGCCGAGCGACATGGCCGCTCGTTTTGAACAGTCACACGGAGGTAAGACATCTGATTACCTCCCGACCTTCGAGGAGCTCAAGTCCTTCCTCGAGGCCGAGTGCAGGCGGGTAGATGCCCAATTTGGAGAGTCGCCTCACGCGGAGTCTGCGGCCGCTCGCCGCCCGAAACGGCCGGGTGCACAGGCGCGAGACGGTAAGAGTAGGCCAGGCCACCCAGGCGATACAATGTCGCTAATTTGGAATCGAGGTGTGCCTACTGCAGAGAGGCGGGGCATCAGGTGACTGCGTGTGAGGAGTTCGCTGCACAGCGGGTGCAGAAACGTCGTGGTGTGGTGCAGCAACGGCGTTGGTGCTTTAGGTGTATGGGGCCGCATCAGGTGCGAGAGTGCCCATCAAGCACCAACTGCAGGTACTGCCAGGGTGCCCACCATCAGCTCCTATGCATGAACCGCAGCGGAGATTACGGAGGCAGAGCTGACGCGGGTCAGCGGACGGAGTCTGCCCTACCTAGACGGGAGCAACGCTCCCCACCCCCTCCAAGGAGGAGTCCTCTTCCACCAGGGTTTCAGGGACGAGGCCAGGGACATCAGCAGGTGATGCCCCCTTCACCACGCGCGAGACAGTCACCACCTCGGCAGCAGGTGCCGGAACAGGGTAGGTGGTCACAGGTCCAAGGTCAGGGGCACCCATCACAAGTACGTGATGCTACGGGCGGGTGCCAATACCAGGGCCAGTACATGCAGTACTCGGCGGGACTGAACAACATGGTGAGGTCTCATGACCCACGCATGCCTCTCCCCTTGGCTGAGCACCCGCGGCTACAGGCGCATCCACGGTACGCGCGCCTGCCGCAGGGTTACTATAGGCTGCCAGCCATGGCGTACAGGACCAGAGGTCCCTATCAGCAGGAGTGGGACCCACTCGAAGGTGTACGGAGAGAGGGGACCCCCCCGCAGGACGCGGACACTCCGCGCTTAGGTTCCTGCTAGGTAATCGCCGCCTACACGCCAGCTTCGGCCCCCCGGCCAATTACGGTATTGTTGCCTACGGCAATGATTTGGGTATGGGGATACGGTGGCCGCAGCATACAGGTAAGAGCCTTGTTAGATACAGGGGCTCAGGGTTGTATTGTGTCTAGTAAGCTGGTGAGTAGGCTACGCTTAAATATAAGGCCCACAACGGATGGGGCTGTAGGTATTGGAGGTGTAGATGTGCCTGACGTTCGGGGTCAGGTGAACTTCGAGTTCACATTAGGTAATACAGGTACAGGGGTCAGCTATCATGCCTCAGCAGTGGTGCTGGATGAAGTGGTAGGGAAACTTCCTCAGGTTCGGTTACCGTCAACGGTACGAGGGTTAACCACAGGCTTAGAGTTAGCTGATCCTGACTTTGATACTCCTGGTACGGTGGACGTTCTCCTCGGGTCAGACGTCCTCGGGAGATTCTGGTGTGGCAGAAAACGGGTACTTCAGCAAACTGGTTTAGTGGCCGTTGATACCACAGGGGGGTATGTTATTTTTGGCCCAGTTTGGAGATCTCAGGACCTACCAGAGGGCGATACGGTGCTCTATGGTAGTGTGTTGTCGGAGGTGCTGCAGAGGTTTTGGGAGTCTGAGGAGCCACCCACAGCGGATAGACGGAAGCCAGAGGATGACGAGTGCGAGCTGTTCTATCAGTACAACACTGCACGAAGTTCGTCAGGTAGGTTTGTTACCAGGCTGTCATTTCTCCCAAACCGCCCCTCCTTAGGTAGTTCGCGACAGATCGCGGAACGGAGACTACTGGCTATGGAGAGAAAGATGAAGCGAGATGCAGCACTTCGGCAGAAGTATATCGAATTCATGAGGGAGTACCTAGAGTTAGGCCACATGTCGGTGTCCAGCATAGATTGGAGGTGTGTCGAGCATTACTATATACCACACCTGGCTGTTTTGAAGTCACCGGAGGCGAAGATACGGGTAGTGTTTGACGGTTCTGCTCCTACATCGAATGGTGTGTCTGTGAACCAGTGTCTGCACGCGGGTCCCAAGTTGAACCGGGACATTGTGGACATCCTCACAGATTTTCGGTTGCACCAAGTAGCGTTCGTCGCAGACGTCAAAATGATGTTTCGCCAAACAATTATACACCCGGATGACCGTCGGTACCAGCTGATTTTGTGGCGTGAGAGCCCTGACGAGCCGATGGTCACTTATGAGCTTAACACGGTAACGTATGGTCTGAAGCCAAGTCCGTTTTTGGCAGTACGCACGCTGCGAGAGTTGGCCGCACAGGAAAGGGTAAGATTCCCTCGAGCCGCAGCAGTACTGGATCGCGACGTCTACGTGGATGACATCTGCACGGGTGCAGATAGCGTGCAACAAGCACTGCTACTACGAGACGAGCTGATCGCGATCATGGAATCAGGAGGTTATGAGTTGCGGAAATGGCTGTCCAGCTGTCCAGAGCTCCTGGCCGGGTTGCCAGGTGAGTTCCAGCAGGACCCGCACCTTTTCGAGAACCCGGACAATCCAAATACGTTGAGCATCCTAGGGGTGCAATATAGGCCAACGCATGATGTCTTTACGTATCAGATCGAGCCAGACCTTTTGCAGAAGACTTGGACGAAGCGTTCGGTATTATCGACGATCGCCAGAACTTTCGATCCTAACGGGTGGATCGCACCGGTGACGTTCATGGCGAAGTGCTTCTTGCAAAGGTTGTGGATAGCAAACTTGGGTTGGGACGACCAGCTCTCCGGAGAGCTGTTGAATGATTGGACCAAGTTTGTGACCACCTTACCAGGGATCGTACGCATCGCCATACCTCGCAAGTTGCTCCCATCGGTGGGATGTAAGGCTACCCTACATGGGTTTTGTGATGCCTCGGAGCGAGGGTACGCGGCAGCTGTCTATTTGCGGACAGTCAGTTCAACGGGAACTGTAGACGTGCGTCTAGTTATGGCCAAGAGTAAGGTGGCTCCGGTTAGGACAAGATGGACCATTCCAAAGTTGGAATTGGCGGGAGCAGCGCTTCTCACGCGCTTGCTACATCATGTTGCTAGTAATCTACGCGGTACCACCAATTTGGATGAAACGGTGTACGCATGGACCGACAGTAGGATAGTTCTGTGCTGGTTACAGACGTCGGTACATACTCTTGAGGTTTTCGTGGCAAATCGGGTGTCACAGATTAAAGGATCGGAAACTCCGTTGGTATGGAGAGACACGTACCGGGAGAACAGAACCCAGCGGACTGCGCCTCACGGGGATGTAGGGCCCCTGATTTGGTAGGTCACTCACTGTGGTGGGGACCTCAGTGGCTGACTGAGTCACCTGAGAGATGGCCATACAATGAGTGCGGGTCGCCGCTTGGGCCACCTGATCGAGGTTTGCGAGTGAACGTAGGGCAGATCGTACCTAAGCCTAGTGCGGCTTTCTTGCTGGAACGATACAGCTCCCTCGACAAACTTCTAGGGGTGACAGGTTGGATCAAACGGTTCGTGAACAACTGTAGAAAACCTCAAGCAGAACGGAACTTGGCACCTGTCCTCTCGCCTGCGGAGCGGAATGCGGCTCTAAGTTTATTGGTTAGGGTCGTCCAGGCGGAACATTTTGAGGAAGAGGCCAGGCTGCTCAGGGATGGCCGTGGAAAGCTGAAGGGAGGTCTTGTGCGCCTCAACCCGTTCGTGGACGAGCATGGAATGCTCCGGGTTGGAGGTAGACTTCGGAACGCTAACCTGCCCTTTTCAGCACGGCATCCGCTGTTACTCCCAAAGAAGGGACCTTTGGTAGAACTTATAGTTAGGGATCGTCACCAGAAAAACTCGCATGCGGGCTGCAATGCACTTTTGGCTATTCTGCAGCGCGAGTTTTGGATCTTGTCTGGACGACGTACGGTACGGAGCATTGTGTTTCGGTGCTTGCCTTGCTATCGGTTGAAGGCAGCCACAATGCAACCTCAGATGGGAGACCTCCCACCGGACCGGGTGACGGAAGCCTGGACGTTTGCGGGTGTGGGAACGGACTTTGCGGGGCCTTTTATAGTAAAGGCATCACGCCTTCGCAACGCGAAGTCAATCAAGGCGTATTTGTGCGTGTTTGTGTGCCTAGCAACCAAGGCCGTCCACTTGGAACTCGTGGCCGACCTCACTACGGAGGCTTTCTTAGCAGCTTTAGATAGATTTGTGTCGCGAAGAGGGCGACCAGCGCTGATCAGGTCGGACTGTGGTACCAACTTTAAGGGCGCTGATCGATGTATGAAAGAAATTATAACGTTTTTATCGGAAAACGAGGAAGCTATCGGCACGAGCCTCTCCCGTCAGGGCATTAACTGGGTGTTCGATCCACCAGGATGCCCCCACTGGGGTGGTATATTTGAAGCGGTTGTAAAGTCCGCTAAGACGCATTTGATGCGCGTTATAGATTTAACGATATTAACCTTTGAGGAGCTAGCGACCGTGTTTTGTAAAATTGAGGCCGTTCTCAATTCACG
Source organism: Tuta absoluta (assembly GCA_027580185.1). NCBI lineage: Eukaryota > Metazoa > Arthropoda > Insecta > Lepidoptera > Gelechiidae > Tuta > Tuta absoluta. Next base: position 4,254 of record JAQAHW010000121.1, on the reverse strand, counting down.
TCCTTTGTGTCCGCTTAGCTCAGATCCAAATGATCTGGAGGCCCTGACACCAGGGCATTTCTTAATTGGCCGACCACTTAACGCCTTGCCAGAATACCCCTACACAGAGGTCAGTAGCAATCGTTTGACGCGTTATGAGTTGCTGCAGCAAATGTCTCAGAATTTTTGGAAGCGATGGTCGCTTGAGTATTTGCACATTCTGCAGCAACGCCTTAAGTGGACGGACAGAACTGAACCCCCTCGCATCGGAGATCTCGTTCTGGTTAAGGATGCCAACCTGCCGCCACTGCGATGGCGCAGAGGGCGCATTCTCAACTTGTTCCCAGGTAGTGATGGCACTCCTCGAGTCGCGACAGTTCAGGTAGGGGTATCAGTTCTTAAGCGAGCAATAGCAACGCTATCTCGTCTCCCCAGTAGTGAATAGGCCTAAGGGATTCGGCCTAGGGCGGGTGAATGTTTAATTTAGCGTTGCTATGCTGGGGTAAGTTAGGTATTAATGACGGTCTATGAATGCGCCGCGATTTCGCACGCATCGCTCTGGGCATATGTTGTCCCTTTATCGCTCGCGGGGCGAGGGTGGCGGCGTGCGCGCGGGTCGCCTGGTAGGCGCCAAGCGGTGATTTCTGCACCGCGGTCAGTCACTCAAAACCGTTCGGACGGGAGGGTATCGCGTATTGTGCGGATTTCCCGCCACGCGTTTTGTGATGCCGCGTGTAATGGACGATTCAATTTGAGATCGCGCGTGTTGATGCATCGTATTATTGCGTTTCTCCTGGGTTGTACTGGAATGCCAGGCTTAGTGATTGTTGGATGTCTCGACGTCTTCCACGTGAGCGTCGCGTTGAATAGGCATCAGGTGGCCATTTTGGCCCGCGTTTGTACGGCCCAAATTCGGGTTGGGTCACGCGTAATGACTAATATCAAAGTGGAATACGAACAGAAGCTGTGAGTGGTTTGACGTGAATAACGCGCCAAGGCTGTAGTGGAATGCTGGGTGTCGATATCTTTTCCACCCAGCCCTGTAATTACCCACGGAATCCCGATTTGATCCATTCCCTGAACTTCCTTTCTCCGTTGGGTATTTTATGCATTTGGACCGGCACGTTGACTGTAAGTGTAAACCTGGTTGTTTAGTATAAAACTGTTTATTCGTGTTAATGGTGTGTTCCCTTTAGTCATATTTGTTGTACCATATCATTGTGACTCCTTAGTACGAATTGCGGAATTCGTGGGGTGATATAATTTGGAGGTACTTACTTATAATCTAGTGCTAATACGTGTGACGTAACGCCAGATCGGCAGACGGTATTTACTACCGACTTGAGTTATGTAAGGGTTGGAACACATCATTTGCCAATTTCAATCAACTTAGTTAATTAAGTTAAATAGATTTAGGTTCACGTTTAATTCATAGTATGCGCTGCTATATTGTGCAGCGTATGCTATTTAGCGCTGCGTAACGCAGCCATTGTCTGCCTCCAGTTGAACTCCTGGTATTTTGTTCGAAATTTACCTGTGTAAATCGCTTCCACTGCGGGAGTTTAGCTTGGAATTAGACACTCCAATGGGGCGACGACAATCTGGTCTCATTCAATGCCACCAAAACACAGGCGTGTCTTTTCACCGCAAAAAGGAGTCCTTTCGACTGGACACCTACTTTTCGGGGAACATCTGTCCCAGTCACTGACAGGCTTGAGCTTCTAGGCATGGAGTTGACATCAAATCTAAACTTCGGCGCGACCATCGAGTACAAGGCTCAGACGGCGGCTAAAAAGCTGGGCGTCCTGAATAGAGTGAAGCGATACTTTACGCCTGGACAGCTTTTAACTCTTTACAAAGCACAAGTCCGATCCTGCATGGAGTATTGCAGTCACCTTTGGGATGGCTCAGCCAAATACCAACTTGCCGCTCTTGACTCGGTGGAACGCAGGGCCAAGAGGCTTATAGGCGACATAAAACTGGTGGACACCAAGCTACATAGCCTGGCACATCGCCGCAAGGTTGCCTGCTTGTCGGTATTTTATAGATTATTATTATTATTATTATCTGTGAGCAGGCAGGCAGTCGATGTGCAACTGATAATGCCTGTATCCAGTTACTTATAATAAGTTTTCATTTCTTTAATCTTTATTTGTTTTTTATGTTCGTCTAGTCTGTTCTTGAATATATTGATGTTTGGGGCTGAGACTACATCTTCTGGCAGTTTATTCCATTCATGGACAACTCTGTTAGCAAAGAAGTTTTTGTGAGGAAGATTGTGCGAAAAACTGGTTTCCAGTTTTAGGTGGTGGCCTCTTAGACGCGTGTTCATGTCCTTATTAAACATTGATTGAAAGTTTTGGAGGTTGTAGTGTCCATTCAAGATTTTATATGTTTCTATAAGATCTCCTCGGTCTCTTCGCTCTTTTAGAGTGCTTAGTTTCAATGCTTCTAGTCTTTCGTCATATGTTAGTCTCTTTAGTTGTCTTGGAAGTTTGGTGAATCTGCGCTGCACTTTCTCCAACAGTTCAATGTCCTTTACAAAGTAGGGGCTCCAAACTTGAAAAGCATATTCTAGTATCGGTCTTATGTATGTCTTGTGTATGTTTAGCATCATATCTGGAGTAAGGATTCCGAAGGCTTTTCTTATTAGATAGATGAAACTATTTGCTTTTTTTGTGATTGTGGTGATGTGATCCTCCCACTTAAGGTTATCTTTAATGATAACTCCCAAGTCAGTTTGCTCTTTGACTGCTCGCAATTCTACACCATTCAGCTTGTATGACAAATGTGGATTTTTGTTGCCTATGTGAAGTATGGTACATTTGTCAGTATTTAAGTTAATAAGCCATTCCTTTGACCAGTTGGCTATTGTATCCAGGTCTCTTTTTAGGGTGTCATAGTCAATGAGTGGATTTGCAAAGATCTTAGTATCGTCAGCAAAAATGCTAACATTACAATGCAGACAGTGAGGTAGGTCAAATGTATAGATAATATACAGAACTGGGCCCAGGACTGATCCCTGCGGCACACCGCTGTCTATTTCACGCTGTTCCGACATAGTATCTCCAATTCTGACTCTTAGTGTTCTATCGCGCAGGAAAGCCTCGATCCATTTTAGCAGTTTTCCTCGAATCCCTACGTGGTCCAACTTCTGCAGAAGCCGTGTAGTGGGGACTTTGTCAAAAGCCTTCTCATAGTCTAAGTATATTACATCGACGGGCTCTCTGTTGTTGAAGCTATTGGTCCAAGATTGTAAACAAGATAATAAGTTTGATACTGTCGAGCGATGAGGGCAGAAGCCGTGTTGCTGATCACTGATTATGCTGTAATTATCAAGAAAGGTTCTTATTTGTCCGACTATGATTTTTTCCATTATTTTGCACACCACACTAGTTAAACTTATGGGTCGATAGTTTGAAGGTTCCAGCTTACTTCCTTTTTTAAATATTGGGGTCACTGATGCGGTTTTCCAAAGGGCCGGCAGGATTCCGGTGTCGTAAGAGGTCTGCATTAGGACAGATAGTAGCTCAGCAAGGTCACATTTCTGCAATACTGTTACAGGGATGTCATCTGGCCCGGGTGCTGAGTCTGATTTCAGCTCTTTTATAGCTGCTTGTACTTTGTTGACTGTGATGTTAACATCAGGTATACTTGCCTGAACTCGAGAACATGGGTCCAGAATAGGGAGCTGACTCTGTGATTCCTTTTGGAACACTCCTACAAATTGGTGAGCAAACGCTTCTGCTATCTCATAGGGTTTTGAAACAATTTGTCCTTGATTGATACGCAAAACTGACGGCACGTTGACTTTTGATGTGACTTGTTGCCTTATGTATGAATGAAAGCGCTTTGGTCCAGCCTGAAGAAGGCCCTTTTCAAAAACAATGCGTGATCTTCTACTTTGGTTTGATAGTTTGTTGCTTATTTTTCTATATTCCTTATAACATTTATCCAGCCCGGTCAACACATATCTATTCCATAGTAATAATTTCTTTTTAATAAGTTCTTGAGTTTCTTTAGTTATCCATTGTTTATTTTTGTATTATTGTTGAATTTTATTTGGGGTACATATAGGCGAATGGCATCTTTAAATTCTGCGAGGAATATCTCAAATTGATTTTTCCGCACTGTGTAAGTCCTGTATTCTTCCAAGGATAGGTTGTAATTTGTCATTTATTTTATTATAATCAGCTTTTTTATAATTCCATCTTAGAGTAGTTTTATCTTGTTTGTTTGCTTCTAGTTGGATTGTTGCCACTAGACATGAGTGAT
>JAQAHW010000120.1:0-117731 GCA_027580185.1 Tuta absoluta | reverse complement strand
GACACGAGCTGCGTGAGGGAGCTGGCGACGCAGCATGTCGCGGCTCACGGCGCACAGGTCAGTGCGGGTATAACACTTGACACGAGCTGCGTGAGGGAGCTGGCGACGCAGCATGTCGCGGCTCACGACAGCACAGGTCAGTGCGGGTATAACACTTGACACGAGCTGCGTGAGGGAGCTGGCGACGCAGCATGTCGCGGCTCACACAGCACAGGTCAGTGCGGGTATAACACTTGACACGAGCTGCGTGAGGGAGCTGGCGACGCAGCATGTCGCGGCTCACACAGCACAGGTCAGTGCGGGGTATAACACTTGACACGAGCTGCGTGAGGGAGCTGGCGACGCAGCATGTCGCGGCTCACGGCGCACAGGTCAGTGCGGGTATAACACTTGACACGAGCTGCGTGAGGGAGCTGGCGACGCAGCATGTCGCGGCTCACGGCGCAACAGGTCAGTGCGGGTATAACACTTGACACGAGCTGCGTGAGGGAGCTGGCGACGCAGCATGTCGCGGCTCACAGGCGCACAGGTCAGTGCGGGTATAACACTTGACACGAGCTGCGTGAGGGAGCTGGCGACGCAGCATGTCGCGGCTCACGAGGCGCACAGGTCAGTGCGGGTATAACACTTGACACGAGCTGCGTGAGGGAGCTGGCGACGCAGCATGTCGCGGCTCACACAGCACAGGTCAGTGCGGGTATAACACTTGACACGAGCTGCGTGAGGGAGCTGGCGACGCAGCATGTCGCGGCTCACGGCGCACAGGTCAGTGCGGGTATAACACTTGACACGAGCTGCGTGAGGGAGCTGGCGACGCAGCATGTCGCGGCTCACACAGCACAGGTCAGTGCGGGTATAACACTTGACACGAGCTGCTGTGAGGGAGCTGGCGACGCAGCATGTCGCGGCTCACGGCGCACAGGTCAGTGCGGGGTATAACACTTGACACGAGCTGCGTGAGGGAGCTGGCGACGCAGCATGTCGCGGCTCACACAGCCGTCAGTGCGGGTATAACACTTGACACGAGCTGCGTGAGGGAGCTGGCGACGCAGCATGTCGCGGCTCACGGCGCACAGGTCAGTGCGGGTATAACACTTGACACGAGCTGCGTGAGGGAGCTGGCGACGCAGCATGTCGCGGCTCACGACAGCACAGGTCAGTGCGGGTATAACACTTGACACGAGCTGCGTGAGGGAGCTGGCGACGCAGCATGTCGCGGCTCACGGCGCACAGGTCAGTGCGGGTATAACACTTGACACGAGCTGCGTGAGGGAGCTGGCGACGCAGCATGTCGCGGCTCACAGGCAGCACAGGTCAGTGCGGGTATAACACTTGACACGAGCTGCGTGAGGGAGCTGGCGACGCAGCATGTCGCGGCTCACGGCGCACAGGTCAGTGCGGGGTATAACACTTGACACGAGCTGCGTGAGGGAGCTGGCGACGCAGCATGTCGCGGCTCACGGCGCACAGGTCAGTGCGGGTATAACACTTGACACGAGCTGCGTGGAGGGAGCTGGCGACGCAGCATGTCGCGGCTCACGGCGCACAGGTCAGTGCGGGTATAACACTTGACACGAGCTGCGTGAGGGAGCTGGCGACGCAGCATGTCGCGGCTCACGGCGCACAGGTCAGTGCGGGTATAACACTTGACACGAGCTGCGTGAGGGAGCTGGCGACGCAGCATGTCGCGGCTCACGGCGCACAGGTCAGTGCGGGTATAACACTTGACACGAGCTGCGTGAGGGAGCTGGCGACGCAGCATGTCGCGGCTCACGGCGCACAGGTCAGTGCGGGTATAACACTTGACACGAGCTGCGTGAGGGAGCTGGCGACGCAGCATGTCGCGGCTCACGGCGCACAGGTCAGTGCGGGTATAACACTTGACACGAGCTGCGTGAGGGAGCTGGCGACGCAGCATGTCGCGGCTCACACAGCACAGGTCAGTGCGGGTATAACACTTGACACGAGCTGCGTGAGGGAGCTGGCGACGCAGCATGTCGCGGCTCACGGCGCACAGGTCAGTGCGGGTATAACACTTGACACGAGCTGCGTGAGGGAGCTGGCGACGCAGCATGTCGCGGCTCACACAGCACAGGTCAGTGCGGGTATAACACTTGACACGAGCTGCGTGAGGGAGCTGGCGACGCAGCATGTCGCGGCTCACGGCGCACAGGTCAGTGCGGGTATAACACTTGACACGAGCTGCGTGAGGGAGCTGGCGACGCAGCATGTCGCGGCTCACACAGCACAGGTCAGTGCGGGTATAACACTTGACACGAGCTGCGTGAGGGAGCTGGCGACGCAGCATGTCGCGGCTCACACAGCACAGGTCAGTGCGGGTATAACACTTGACACGAGCTGCGTGAGGGAGCTGGCGACGCAGCATGTCGCGGCTCACGGCGCACAGGTCAGTGCGGGTATAACACTTGACACGAGCTGCGTGAGGGAGCTGGCGACGCAGCATGTCGCGGCTCACGGCGCACAGGTCAGTGCGGGTATAACACTTGACACGAGCTGCGTGAGGGAGCTGGCGACGCAGCATGTCGCGGCTCACGGCGCACAGGTCAGTGCGGGTATAACACTTGACACGAGCTGCGTGAGGGAGCTGGCGACGCAGCATGTCGCGGCTCACGGCGCACAGGTCAGTGCGGGTATAACACTTGACACGAGCTGCGTGAGGGAGCTGGCGACGCAGCATGTCGCGGCTCACGGAGCACAGGTCAGTGCGGGTATAACACTTGACACGAGCTGCGTGAGGGAGCTGGCGACGCAGCATGTCGCGGCTCACGGCGCACAGGTCAGTGCGGGTATAACACTTGACACGAGCTGCGTGAGGGAGCTGGCGACGCAGCATGTCGCGGCTCACACAGCACAGGTCAGTGCGGGTATAACACTTGACACGAGCTGCGTGAGGGAGCTGGCGACGCAGCATGTCGCGGCTCACACAGCACAGGTCAGTGCGGGTATAACACTTGACACGAGCTGCGTGAGGGAGCTGGCGACGCAGCATGTCGCGGCTCACGGCGCACAGGTCAGTGCGGGTATAACACTTGACACGAGCTGCGTGAGGGAGCTGGCGACGCAGCATGTCGCGGCTCACACAGCACAGGTCAGTGCGGGTATAACACTTGACACGAGCTGCGTGAGGGAGCTGGCGACGCAGCATGTCGCGGCTCACACAGCACAGGTCAGTGCGGGTATAACACTTGACACGAGCTGCGTGAGGGAGCTGGCGACGCAGCATGTCGCGGCTCACGGCGCACAGGTCAGTGCGGGTATAACACTTGACACGAGCTGCGTGAGGGAGCTGGCGACGCAGCATGTCGCGGCTCACGGCGCACAGGTCAGTGCGGGTATAACACTTGACACGAGCTGCGTGAGGGAGCTGGCGACGCAGCATGTCGCGGCTCACACAGCACAGGTCAGTGCGGGTATAACACTAGACACGAGCTGCGTGAGGGAGCTGGCGACGCAGCATGTCGCGGCTCACACAGCACAGGTCAGTGCGGGTATAACACTTGACACGAGCTGCGTGAGGGAGCTGGCGACGCAGCATGTCGCGGCTCACGGCGCACAGGTCAGTGCGGGTATAACACTTGACACGAGCTGCGTGAGGGAGCTGGCGACGCAGCATGTCGCGGCTCACGGCGCACAGGTCAGTGCGGGGTATAACACTTGACACGAGCTGCGTGAGGGAGCTGGCGACGCAGCATGTCGCGGCTCACACAGCCACAGGTCAGTGCGGGTATAACACTTGACACGAGCTGCGTGAGGGAGCTGGCGACGCAGCATGTCGCGGCTCACGGCGCACAGGTCAGTGCGGGTATAACACTTGACACGAGCTGCGTGAGGGAGCTGGCGACGCAGCATGTCGCGGCTCACACAGCACAGGTCAGTGCGGGTTATAACACTAGACACGAGCTGCGTGAGGGAGCTGGCGACGCAGCATGTCGCGGCTCACGGCGCACAGGTCAGTGCGGGTATAACACTTGACACGAGCTGCGTGAGGGAGCTGGCGACGCAGCATGTCGCGGCTCACGGCGCACAGGTCAGTGCGGGTATAACACTTGACACGAGCTGCGTGAGGGAGCTGGCGACGCAGCATGTCGCGGCTCACACAGCACAGGTCAGTGCGGGTATAACACTTGACACGAGCTGCGTGAGGGAGCTGGCGACGCAGCATGTCGCGGCTCACGGCGCACAGGTCAGTGCGGGTATAACACTTGACACGAGCTGCGTGAGGGAGCTGGCGACGCAGCATGTCGCGGCTCACACAGCACAGGTCAGTGCGGGTATAACACTTGACACGAGCTGCGTGAGGGAGCTGGCGACGCAGCATGTCGCGGCTCACGGCGCACAGGTCAGTGCGGGTATAACACTTGACACGAGCTGCGTGAGGGAGCTGGCGACGCAGCATGTCGCGGCTCACACAGCACAGGTCAGTGCGGGTATAACACTTGACACGAGCTGCGTGAGGGAGCTGGCGACGCAGCATGTCGCGGCTCACGGCGCACAGGTCAGTGCGGGTATAACACTTGACACGAGCTGCGTGAGGGAGCTGGCGACGCAGCATGTCGCGGCTCACACAGCACAGGTCAGTGCGGGTATAACACTTGACACGAGCTGCATGAGGGAGCTGGCGACGCAGCATGTCGCGGCTCACGGCGCACAGGTCAGTGCGGGTATAACACTTGACACGAGCTGCGTGAGGGAGCTGGCGACGCAGCATGTCGCGGCTCACACAGCACAGGTCAGTGCGGGTATAACACTTGACACGAGCTGCAGGAGCTGGCGACGCAGCATGTCGCGGCTCACACAGCACAGGTCAGTGCGGGTATAACACTTGACACGAGCTGCGTGAGGGAGCTGGCGACGCAGCATGTCGCGGCTCACGGCGCACAGGTCAGTGCGGGTATAACACTTGACACGAGCTGCGTGAGGGAGCTGGCGACGCAGCATGTCGCGGCTCACACAGCACAGGTCAGTGCGGGTATAACACTTGACACGAGCTGCGTGAGGGAGCTGGCGACGCAGCATGTCGCGGCTCACACAGCACAGGTCAGTGCGGGTATAACACTTGACACGAGCTGCGTGAGGGAGCTGGCGACGCAGCATGTCGCGGCTCACGGCGCACAGGTCAGTGCGGGTATAACACTTGACACGAGCTGCGTGAGGGAGCTGGCGACGCAGCATGTCGCGGCTCACGGCGCACAGGTCAGTGCGGGTATAACACTTGACACGGGCTGCGTGAGGGAGCTGGCGACGCAGCATGTCGCGGCTCACGGCGCACAGGTCAGTGCGGGTATAACACTTGACACGGGCTGCGTGAGGGAGCTGGCGACGCAGCATGTCGCGGCTCACGGCGCACAGGTCAGTGCGGGTATAACACTTGACACGAGCTGCGTGAGGGAGCTGGCGACGCAGCATGTCGCGGCTCACACAGCACAGGTCAGTGCGGGTATAACACTTGACACGAGCTGCGTGAGGGAGCTGGCGACGCAGCATGTCGCGGCTCACACAGCACAGGTCAGTGCGGGTATAACACTTGACACGAGCTGCGTGAGGGAGCTGGCGACGCAGCATGTCGCGGCTCACGGCGCACAGGTCAGTGCGGGTATAACACTTGACACGAGCTGCGTGAGGGAGCTGGCGACGCAGCATGTCGCGGCTCACGGCGCACAGGTCAGTGCGGGTATAACACTTGACACGAGCTGCGTGAGGGAGCTGGCGACGCAGCATGTCGCGGCTCACGGCGCACAGGTCAGTGCGGGTATAACACTTGACACGAGCTGCGTGAGGGAGCTGGCGACGCAGCATGTCGCGGCTCACGGCGCACAGGTCAGTGCGGGTATAACACTTGACACGAGCTGCGTGAGGGAGCTGGCGACGCAGCATGTCGCGGCTCACACAGCACAGGTCAGTGCGGGTATAACACTTGACACGAGCTGCGTGAGGGAGCTGGCGACGCAGCATGTCGCGGCTCACGGCGCACAGGTCAGTGCGGGTATAACACTTGACACGAGCTGCGTGAGGGAGCTGGCGACGCAGCATGTCGCGGCTCACACAGCACAGGTCAGTGCGGGTATAACACTTGACACGAGCTGCGTGAGGGAGCTGGCGACGCAGCATGTCGCGGCTCACGGCGCACAGGTCAGTGCGGGTATAACACTTGACACGAGCTGCGTGAGGGAGCTGGCGACGCAGCATGTCGCGGCTCACGGCGCACAGGTCAGTGCGGGTATAACACTTGACACGAGCTGCGTGAGGGAGCTGGCGACGCAGCATGTCGCGGCTCACGGCGCACAGGTCAGTGCGGGTATAACACTTGACACGAGCTGCGTGAGGGAGCTGGCGACGCAGCATGTCGCGGCTCACGGCGCACAGGTCAGTGCGGGTATAACACTTGACACGAGCTGCGTGAGGGAGCTGGCGACGCAGCATGTCGCGGCTCACGGCGCACAGGTCAGTGCGGGTATAACACTTGACACGAGCTGCGTGAGGGAGCTGGCGACGCAGCATGTCGCGGCTCACGGCGCACAGGTCAGTGCGGGTATAACACTTGACACGAGCTGCGTGAGGGAGCTGGCGACGCAGCATGTCGCGGCTCACACAGCACAGGTCAGTGCGGGTATAACACTTGACACGAGCTGCGTGAGGGAGCTGGCGACGCAGCATGTCGCGGCTCACGGCGCACAGGTCAGTGCGGGTATAACACTTGACACGAGCTGCGTGAGGGAGCTGGCGACGCAGCATGTCGCGGCTCACGGCGCACAGGTCAGTGCGGGTATAACACTTGACACGAGCTGCGTGAGGGAGCTGGCGACGCAGCATGTCGCGGCTCACGGCGCACAGGTCAGTGCGGGTATAACACTTGACACGAGCTGCGTGAGGGAGCTGGCGACGCAGCATGTCGCGGCTCACACAGCACAGGTCAGTGCGGGTATAACACTTGACACGAGCTGCGTGAGGGAGCTGGCGACGCAGCATGTCGCGGCTCACGGCGCACAGGTCAGTGCGGGTATAACACTTGACACGAGCTGCGTGAGGGAGCTGGCGACGCAGCATGTCGCGGCTCACACAGCACAGGTCAGTGCGGGTATAACACTTGACACGAGCTGCGTGAGGGAGCTGGCGACGCAGCATGTCGCGGCTCACACAGCACAGGTCAGTGCGGGTATAACACTTGACACGAGCTGCGTGAGGGAGCTGGCGACGCAGCATGTCGCGGCTCACACAGCACAGGTCAGTGCGGGTATAACACTTGACACGAGCTGCGTGAGGGAGCTGGCGACGCAGCATGTCGCGGCTCACACAGCACAGGTCAGTGCGGGTATAACACTTGACACGAGCTGCGTGAGGGAGCTGGCGACGCAGCATGTCGCGGCTCACGGCGCACAGGTCAGTGCGGGTATAACACTTGACACGAGCTGCGTGAGGGAGCTGGCGACGCAGCATGTCGCGGCTCACGGCGCACAGGTCAGTGCGGGTATAACACTTGACACGAGCTGCGTGAGGGAGCTGGCGACGCAGCATGTCGCGGCTCACGGCGCACAGGTCAGTGCGGGTATAACACTTGACACGAGCTGCGTGAGGGAGCTGGCGACGCAGCATGTCGCGGCTCACGGCGCACAGGTCAGTGCGGGTATAACACTTGACACGAGCTGCGTGAGGGAGCTGGCGACGCAGCATGTCGCGGCTCACGGCGCACAGGTCAGTGCGGGTATAACACTTGACACGAGCTGCGTGAGGGAGCTGGCGACGCAGCATGTCGCGGCTCACACAGCACAGGTCAGTGCGGGTATAACACTTGACACGAGCTGCGTGAGGGAGCTGGCGACGCAGCATGTCGCGGCTCACGGCGCACAGGTCAGTGCGGGTATAACACTTGACACGAGCTGCGTGAGGGAGCTGGCGACGCAGCATGTCGCGGCTCACACAGCACAGGTCAGTGCGGGTATAACACTTGACACGAGCTGCGTGAGGGAGCTGGCGACGCAGCATGTCGCGGCTCACGGCGCACAGGTCAGTGCGGGTATAACACTTGACACGAGCTGCGTGAGGGAGCTGGCGACGCAGCATGTCGCGGCTCACGGCGCACAGGTCAGTGCGGGTATAACACTTGACACGAGCTGCGTGAGGGAGCTGGCGACGCAGCATGTCGCGGCTCACGGCGCACAGGTCAGTGCGGGTATAACACTTGACACGAGCTGCGTGAGGGAGCTGGCGACGCAGCATGTCGCGGCTCACACAGCACAGGTCAGTGCGGGTATAACACTTGACACGAGCTGCGTGAGGGAGCTGGCGACGCAGCATGTCGCGGCTCACGGCGCACAGGTCAGTGCGGGTATAACACTTGACACGAGCTGCGTGAGGGAGCTGGCGACGCAGCATGTCGCGGCTCACGGCGCACAGGTCAGTGCGGGTATAACACTTGACACGAGCTGCGTGAGGGAGCTGGCGACGCAGCATGTCGCGGCTCACGGCGCACAGGTCAGTGCGGGTATAACACTTGACACGAGCTGCGTGAGGGAGCTGGCGACGCAGCATGTCGCGGCTCACGGCGCACAGGTCAGTGCGGGTATAACACTTGACACGAGCTGCGTGAGGGAGCTGGCGACGCAGCATGTCGCGGCTCACACAGCACAGGTCAGTGCGGGTATAACACTTGACACGAGCTGCGTGAGGGAGCTGGCGACGCAGCATGTCGCGGCTCACACAGCACAGGTCAGTGCGGGTATAACACTTGACACGAGCTGCGTGAGGGAGCTGGCGACGCAGCATGTCGCGGCTCACACAGCACAGGTCAGTGCGGGTATAACACTTGACACGAGCTGCGTGAGGGAGCTGGCGACGCAGCATGTCGCGGCTCACGGCGCACAGGTCAGTGCGGGTATAACACTTGACACGAGCTGCGTGAGGGAGCTGGCGACGCAGCATGTCGCGGCTCACACAGCACAGGTCAGTGCGGGTATAACACTTGACACGAGCTGCGTGAGGGAGCTGGCGACGCAGCATGTCGCGGCTCACACAGCACAGGTCAGTGTAGTTATAACACGTAAAGTTATCCCTGCACACACACAGATCAGGATAAAAAAAGTAATCCCGAAATTGAATAAAGTGGTCCAGAACTCAAAATGTGATTTTTACGCTCAACAATGATTGTATCTGGCTCCTACACATACATCTGCAAAAGGGTTTGCAATAGAGGTTTAGCATTAAGACCCAATGTAATTTATTTTTTGTATAATATACAAAAAAATATACAAAGTGGGTCCCACTCTAAAAAGGTCTTCACTCTAACGAATATAACACTCATCATGGTAGGCCAACTTAAAAAAATTGGCTTAAAATCCAAAACGGTAGGAAAAACGAATACATGTCAAAGTAGACCATTTATTTCTACTTATCAATAAGGGCACGTGCTTCGGAGGGCACGTTAAGCAGTCGGTCCCGGTTGCTGTATAGACATGGCTGTGTAACGACCGCTCTCTAAGTTATCCTATGATAACATGTCTAACGTTACACAGCCATGTCAGAGGCCTACTTCTAGTTGTAGACGGTTGAAAAACTCTTGAAACCACGGTTCATCGAGTCGTTGGATGACTCTGTGTCCCACACAAAACAAAGAATTAGGGTCCAAACTGAGGGTCCTGAATCGATAAAGTAGGTCCAGAACTCAAACCACTCAAACCAGTGCGTCATCTTCTGATGCAAAACATGACGAGATATGTTCTAAATGCATACGATACATCGCTGCCCTCAACACAGTCAGCTGTTTCAGCTATATTTAGCCGGTAAATAGAACAGTTACAGTACGTTAGTAGTACAAGTACATACTCATAAATAAATTTTCGTAGTTTGGTTTGAATAGTCCCGAAGAATTTGCAAAGGTATTCCTTCTTCTATCCACTTGCTTGTCGTGTGTGCCGACCCGATGAACCCAGGTGCCGCACCGCCTACTACTATTAATTAAAAACATTAACAAACAAATTGCATAGTGTAATGAAATAACAAAATGTATTTTCATTCATTTGATTAATATGAGGCCTAAGTGTTTTTTAGTGTGATTAATTCAAGTAGCTTTTTTAATCCAATGTTTTAATCACAAAAGTATAGTTAAAATATTCAGTATCTGGCGGATAAATAAATAGATATGTGTCTATGTATATGTGATTCACTTTCGTGGCCTTGAAGTGGGACCATCAATCAGTATTGCACTTGGACTGAAGCCAAAATGTACACTCAGCGACAGAGGTCATTACTTTCTTTGTAAATGTGACTCTGAGAAAACTTATTACGGACTGGTGATAAGGAAACTTTGTTCCCTAATTTTGACATCTCGTCGTAACTTAAATCAGGTATTTGACAACTCTTATTGAGGGTCAAAAATGCCCTCAATTTGGGATATAAATTCTCCTTACTTGCCTTAAATTGGTGCTGTTACTTTCTGTCAAATAGGTTTAAAAAAGGATAGGATATATTTAAGTCCTGTAATTTTTAAAAACGTCAATGGTTTTTTCGTCTTTTCTAGTCAATTTAGTCGCCATTGTTTTGATCGTCGTCTTATTTTGACAGATAACACGTATTTTGCATGAAATTTTAAGACATGACACGACTAAATTATCTCCTATCCTTTTCTGAACCTATTTGACGGAAAGTGACAGCACTAATTTAAGGTATGTAAGTTGAATTAATATCCCGAATTGAGGGCAATATGTTCCTTTTTTCTGTCTTCTTTGAATAATCCCTATCGTTATCACCAGTCTATACCAAGTTTTCAGTAGACTTTAGTTGGCGACTGTACAAGTGATCCCCACGCGGCGATGATCTAACTCAATCGAGTTTATTTTTACGCGTTACCGATATTTATTTATATTGCATTTTATCGATTACTGCTGTCTAAATATTGGCATGCCAAAACACTATTTAATTATAAAATAAAGATAAAAGAAAATATAGAATAATCAAATAGAATGTTATCATTATTGATTGACCCTAAAAAAAAAAAACATGTAAAAGACCAAGAGACAACCTGCCACTATGGTGATACACAATTATCTGAATGACCCTCAAATATTTGTCAGACGTGGCGTAAATGCCCGTTTTTACGGCCGTTTACGCTCTGCCTATCCCGCAAGGGATATATGCGTGATATGTGTATGTACGTATGTAGCAAATTAAATAGATGTAGAAGTCTCAACTGAACGTAACCTACCCTAAAGTGTGTTTATATTTACACTGGTTACATTTGATTCGGTACCGTGTGATGCCGGCTTCGAATAGCATCACCCCATTTCTTACCCCTGGGTGTCGTAAGAGGCGACTAAGGGACTCGAGGGTGTGTATTGCAATTTTAGGCGACGGGCTGACAACCTGTCACTATAGTGAAACACAGTTATCTGATTGATCCTCAAACTTTTGTCAGACGTGGTGTTAATATCCGTTGAACGGCCGTTAACGCTCTGCCTACCCCGTAAGGGATATAGGTGTGATTTATGTATGTATGTATGTACATTTGATTCATGAACAGTTTCGTCACGACTCAATCCGCGTCTGATGTCTGTAGTGAGTGGGCGTCTGTTTACTAGCTACTGTTTTACTATAGGAAAGTGATGAAAGATATATAAAGAAAGTTAATTATATTTAGTGCAGTTTATGTGCGGAGAGCAAGTTAGATTTGGGATAAGTGTTTTCGTGAAGTATGGATGCTTTGGATAAGATGTATGTGTTGTGTAATTATTTTGTGAAACATAGCTAAATTCTATTGCAACATGATTTTGAGTTTTTTTGCGAACTTGCAAAATTTTCGAGTGCGGGCAGGATTTGAACCTGCGACTTTCGCATTACTAGTGGCGACGCCTCTTCCATCTGGGCTACCGCAGCTCATTTCTTGCCCGCCAATTTTGCAAGTGTATTTTAATGCCAGTAACGCTTGGCATGGCTCCATCTACCGGGTTAGTTTTGCAACTAATAACCGGCGACTAATTCTATCTTTACAGATTGAATGTAGTCTAAGCGATGAAAACCAGCGATAAATTGAGTACCAAATTTTAAAACACTTCCCGTGTTAGGTATACAATTTTTGCGAACTTGCAAAATTTTCGAGTGCGGGCAGGATTTGAACCTGCGACTTTCGCATTACTAGTGGCGACGCCTCTTCCATCTGGGCTACCGCAGCTCATTTCTTGCCCGCCAATTTTGCAAGTGTATTTTAATGCCAGTAACGCTTGGCATGGCTCCATCTACCGGGTTAGTTTTGCAACTAATAACCGGCGACTAATTCTATCTTTACAGATTGAATGTAGTCTAAGCGATGAAAACCAGCGATAAATTGAGTACCAAATTTTAAAACACTTCCCGTGTTAGGTATACAATTTTTGCGAACTTGCAAAATTTTCGAGTGCGGGCAGGATTTGAACCTGCGACTTTCGCATTACTAGTGGCGACGCCTCTTCCATCTGGGCTACCGCAGCTCATTTCTTGCCCGCCAATTTTGCAAGTGTATTTTAATGCCAGTAACGCTTGGCATGGCTCCATCTACCGGGTTAGTTTTGCAACTAATAACCGGCGACTAATTCTACCTAACACGGGAAGTGTTTTAAAATTTGGTACTCAATGATTTTGAGTGCAAAACATGCAATGACTTCAAATGCATAAAGATAAGAGACATCACTCTTATTTGACTTTGGAAAGTTACGATTACTGAAAACACCGTTTCAGTAGAGCAGAAAAACTGCAATCCTACTAATATTATAAATGGGAAACTTTTTATGTTTCTTTGTTACTTCTTCACGCAAAAACTACTGAACCGATTGTAATGAAATTTGGCACACATATAGATGGTAACATGGATTACGGACAAAGGATAGTTTTTAGTTTAACAGCTAGTTTCTTATATTATTAACATGTATTTTGCTCTGTATCGATATCGATCTAAATGGCGACTTGATGCCTAGTTTCATGGGAATTGTATTAACATGTGTTTGTTTGTATTGTCGTCAGGATGTCGCTGGTGGGTTGTTACGACGAGTCCGAGTCGTTCGTCGACTACCAGACCCGCATGGTCGGCGCCGCCAAGGAGATCGCGCGCCTCGCCACAGACATGGTAACACACCCTGTTACTTACAAACTAAATCGAGTGTTCTGCTTAACTTTCCCCGATGGTCGTGGGTTCGATCCCCACAAGACACAAATATTTGTTAAGTGTGGGGTGTTTTCTAATTCTATTTCTAAAAATAATTTTTCTTTTTTTTATCTTTTACACTACCTACACTTTACTATAAGTTTTATTTCTGCTCGGACTTGTTTCCCGCTTTAACTCGCGCGTGACAGCTGAAAACCAGTGTTGCCTCCTGGCTAAATACACTGAGCTTTAGCCCTTTCACATCACTGCAGCACACCTGTGTGCATTTTGTGAGATAAGTAATTTTAAAAATTTGCATTTTATATAATTTTACGTGATTATCTATAAATGTAAATGTGTGTGATGCAGAAATATGAATAAAGCATTTTATCTATCTATCTATCTTCTAGTATATTGTGTTAATATCTAATTTATAGTATTAATATCTAAACCCTGTTCAAAAATCATTGTCCAATCATGTAAACAAACCACACATCGTCACTTTATCTTCCATGCCTTCACAGTATCTTTTCCACACATAACATTTACAAATCACGAAAAATTATATACGGCACATATTTTTCACTCAGTGAGTGACTCAACTCGATGAACTTATAAATTCCTGCTTCCACCCGCAACACTACACCTGTCAGTGACGCCATGTTTGTTTACATCAATGGACAATGATTTTTGAACAAGGTTTAGTTTCCATAGTACAAGCTTTGCTTAGATTGGGGTGCTGTGAGAATTGTTCAGTTCATATTTTTATTTACTTCAATGATTTTATTTTACAAACAAAATTGATATTATAATATTTAAGAAATGGAATCATAATTGCAAGATGGCGCGGGATGTCAACAATTTATTTATTTATTGCATTTTCATAATTATAAAAGCATATTCTAAAATTAGAGTCAAATAGGTGTCAGTTACAATAAAAGTAAACCCCGTTAGTTTTGTAATAGTATGTTAGAGGGCAAACATTTCACCTATACTATTTCTAATAAGAAGAATTCGTGCATTACATAGTATATTTAAGCATACCATATAAAAAAAAGAAGAATGTTAAATGACCGGGTTATAGGTATATTTTTGTACATGATTGCAGCATGTTTATAAATGTGCGTGTTTATTTCAGACGGCGAAGTCTGCTACCGACGCCAGCCAGCTGGTGGCGCTGGGGAGCGACATCTGTCAGAAGTACGAGCAACTCGCCACGGACAGCGTCGGCGCCTCCGCCACCACGCCCAACGGAGACGTGGCTAGCAGGTATGCGTCGGCACCGTACCTTGTGGTATGGACATCCCAACAAGACAGATTTGACAGCTGACAGTTAACTCAAGGAGACATCATCAAAAATATATCATCTAAAAACTGTCAATCTTCCAATCCACAGAATAGACGATTGGCAATGATCACACCGAAAAGAATAAAACTTTAAATCATCATCATCAACTGTCAATAATAATAATCAAATTCTTTATTGCACATATAAAAAAAGCAAATAACATCCTTAACAAAGAAATATGTAAAGTAGGTACAACAAGGCGGCCTTCTTGCTATGGTAGCAAGTTCTACCAGGCAACCTTCAAATATGGCTGATAAAAATAATCTTACTGTACGTTCAATAATCTTACTGTACGTTCAATAATCTTACTGTACGTTCAATAATCTTACTGTACGTTCAATAATCTTACTGTACGTTCAGTAATCTTACTGTGCGTTCAATAATCTTACTGTACGTTCAATAATCTTACTGTACGTTCAGTAATCTTACTGTGCGTTCAATAATCTTACTGTACGTTCAATAATCTTACTGTACGTTCAGTAATCTTACTGTGCGTTCAATAATCTTACTGTACGTTCAGTAACCTTACTGTGCGTTCAATAATCTTACTGTACGTTCAGTAATCTTACTGTGCGTTCAATAATCTTACTGTACGTTCAGTAATCTTACTGTACGTTCAGTAATCTTACTGTGCGTTCAATAATCTTACTGTACGTTCAATAATCTTACTGTACGTTCAGTAATCTTACTGTGCGTTCAATAATCTTACTGTACGTTCAGTAATCTTACTGTGCGTTCAATAATCTTACTGTACGTTCAATAATCTTACTGTACGTTCAATAATCTTACTGTACGTTCAATAATCTTACTGTACGTTCAGTAATCTTACTGTGCGTTTAATAATCTTACTGTACGTTCTTCACTGGCCTCTTCCGTGACTGGCTTAGGCAAGATAAGAGCCAACTAATATAATACTTCAATGCTATTTAGTTTTTATTTTACGTTCACTATTTGAAATTTTGCTAGTGACCGATAGCGAAAATTCAAGATAGGCTGGTGATAAGGAACTACTTTCCTGAAGGAACATAGGTCAAAATATGAAAAAAAATAGATCTCCCATACTCAATTGGCGATCAGCTGATTTAGGTCACTATGGAAGATTTAAATATTTTTGTCATATTTCGACCTATGTTCCTTGGGGAAAGTTGTTCCTTATCACCATCACGTACTCTGTTTTGAGTATTTATTTTATTTCATAAAACTTTATTGCACAAAACGTACAAATGGCGGGCCTAATGCCTCGCAGCATTCTCTACCGGCCAACCATAGGGTAAACAGAGAGCTCGAAACGGGTGCACTAAAATGTGAAAACGGTAAAATGAGAAGTTACTTTCTAAAACATTGAAATTATATAAGTAATTATATTTATTAAATGAAAAAATAAATATCAATATACATACACATTATATTAAATGAGTAATACTTAAATATATACATATACATATTACACATACATATTTGTTTCATTATATATATATAGTATATATATAGTAGTACCTGTTGTGTTGTTTTTCTTTAATGTAATTGTTCTGTGTTTTATCTTGTGTACAATAAACAGTTAAATAAAATAAATAAATAAATATATATATATACCACATATATACAATAAAAACAAATAAATATTATCGGTTACTTATAAAATTGTACCCGATATTAGTAATTTGTTTTTCTCCCGCTTCTTTTTAAGTTGTTCCACATGAATTGTAAAGTGATTGTATCTCACAGTACTAGTAGTAGGCGATTGAAAAACGCTGACACCAGGGTTCATCGGGTCGTTGGACGACTCGGTGTCCCACACGAAAAGAAGAAGAAGAAGTAGCTCCATGCTTGTTGCAGGATCCGTCTGGCGGTGGTGGAGCTCGGCGAGAGCGTGTCGGAGCTGATCACGGCGGGCGGGCGGTGTCGGCTCGCGAGCGACGCGCACAGCCAGCGCGCGGTCGCCGACACCGCCAAACATACCAACGAAAAGGTAACACTACATTTACATAACAATACAGATAAATTGTGATGATTCTTGCCCGTGGGAGTCGTAAGAGGCGACTAAGAGACTCGAGGGTGTGTATTGCAGTTTTAGGCGATGGGCTGACAACCTGTCACTATGGCGATACACAATTTTTCGGGTGACCCTCAAATGATTGTCAGTCGTGTCGTAAATGTCCGTTTTATGCGGTCATTTATGCTCTGCCTATCCCGCAAGGAATTATAGGCATAATATGTGTATGTATGTATGTATACAGATAAATAGATACCTCTTTCTCTCTTTTCGTGTGGGACACCGAGTCGTCCAACTACCCGATAAACCCTGGTGAATAGATACCAATATTTTTAATGAAAAGAAGGAATTTAAATCGTTTTAAAACATTTGATCGTTTAAAAAATGTTTATCACTTCAAAGAAAATCTTTTCACGTTTTGTATTATTGAAAATAAGGGTTTTAATTTTTTTGTTGGATAAACGCGATTTTTTGAAGATGCAATATAGTTATAGTTGTTCCAGGTAGGTATTTTAAAGATAAGAACTCTTACTATGGCTGATTGAAAACTATTATGTTCTGTCCAGATAATGTGTGTTTCTTTGTCAGGCATTTTTTAAATTCTATTAAAAACCTTGTTGGAACAACAAGTAATTAATTAAATAATTAATCTTATCTGAAACCCTCTACATAGAAAAAAATTACGTTGAAGCCATTTCTAAGATCCAGAATGAACAAATAAATGTATAAGAATTGCTCGTGTTAAGGTATTGTTTTGTTTACACAATTATCTATTATGATAATGTGTATTGAATAGTATATTTGCGTACTAGGTACTACATACATAAATCATAAATCACGCCCATATCCCCTACGGCCTACGGGGCAGGCAGAGCGTTAAAGGCCGTAAAACGGATATTAACACCACGTATGAAAAAGTTTGACTGTCAATCAGATAACTTTGTATCACTAAAGTGACAGGTTGTCAGCCCATCGCCACTAAGTACTCGTAGGTAATATTTAAACTATTCCACTTCCACTGTCGCATTAAGGCCGCCTTGTTGTATTGTTTCTTTTAAATGCAATGAATAATTTAGTTAAGTAATGTAATTAGATAGATAGTAACTGGTTTGGTATTTTCTGTTGTGTAAGGTGGTGGGCGTGCTGAGCGCGCTGCAGGCGGGCGCGCGCGGCACGCAGGCCTGCATCGACGCCGCGGCCGCCATCGCCGCCATCATCGGGGACCTCGACACCACCATACTCTTCGCCAGTGCCGGTAAGATTACGTGGCATCATGCACAACTACAAATAATAAGCTAAACAAGCTTTAAATAAGCCGTCAAATAATAAGCTAAACAAACTTTAAATAAGGCGTCAAATAATAAGCTAAACAAACTTTAAATAAGATGTCAAATAATAAGCTAAACAAACTTTAAATAAGATGTTAAATAATAAGCTAAACAAACTTTAAATAAGATGTCAAATAATAAGCTAAACAAACTTTAAATAAACCGTCAAATGATAAGCAAAACAAACTTTAAATAAGCCGTCAAATAATAAGCTAAACAAACTTGAATTAAGGTGTCAAATAATTAACTAAACAAACTTAAAATAAGATGTCAAATAATGAGCTAAACAAACTTTAAATAAACCGTTAAATAATAAGCTAAACAAACTTAAAATAAGATGTCAAATAATAAGCTAAACAAACTTTAAATAAGATGTCAAATAATAAGCTAGACAAACTTTAAATAAGATGTTAAATAATAAGCTAAACAAACTTTAAATAAACCGTCAAATAATAAGCTAAACAAACTTTTAGTAAGATGTCAAATAATAAGCTAAACAAACTTTTAGTAAGATGTCAAATAATAAGCTAAACAAACTTTTAGTAAGATGTCAAATAATAAGCTAAACAAACTTTTAGTAAGATGTCAAATAATAAGCTAAACAAACTTTTAGTAAGATGTCAAATAATAAGCTAAACAAACTTTTAGTAAGATGTCAAATAATAAGCTAAACAAACTTTTAGTAAGATGTCAAATAATAAGCTAAACAAACTTTTAGTAAGATGTCAAATAATAAGCTAAACAAACTTTAAATAAGGTATCAAATGTTTATAAAGCAAATACGAAAGGAACACTAGAAACTTGTTTATAGAAATTGCTCAAACAAAACATTCATTTTATTTTTTGTTTATGTTCTTTATTAATGCCAACAATTTTATTTTATACTTAGCACTGGTTCTAAATTGACACCAGGGTTCAATGAGTTGGTATTCGACTCGGTCTTCTTCTTTTTCGTGTGGGACACCGAGTCGGGTCGTTGGACGACTCGGTGGTCTACACTACGGAAGAAGACTGGTTTGCATGATTGCGATAACGAATCATGTATTTCTCCCCAGGCACCCTCCACTCTGAAAAGGAAACGGACACGTTCTCCGACCACCGCGAGAACATCCTGAAGACCGCGAAGACGCTGGTGGAGGACACCAAGACGCTGGTGGGCGGCGCGGCCGGCTCGCAGGACCAGCTCGCGGCCGCCGCGCAGAGCTCGCTCAGAACCATCGGTGAGTCGTGTTTCTACCTCATAGTCAGCCATATTTCTACCAAAACAGAGTAACTTTTCTACTATCGCTGGTGTTTCTACTAAAGGTGAGTTATTTTTCTACCAAACACAAGCCATTTTTCTACTGCTAATATTATTCCCAATACAGCTAAACTGCTATTAGAAGATACTAAAACATTAGTTATGGTTCTATCATTAAGAAGTTATGTTTTTATTCTAAGCAAGGCATGGTTCTACAACCACCATTTTAAACTACCATTTCAGTTTTTGAATACCAAATTTTAAACACTTCCCGTGTTAGATTTTTCTTTAAAATTTAGAGAAAAATAAGGAGTGTGAGGGACATACCTTCGAATACTGATAGATAGGGTGCACGTATACCATAAAACTAAACAACTTTCTCCTAAGAACATATGTCAATAAAAATTAAAATACCTCCCATACAAAATCTCGATCAGCTGACTTCTTTACTATGAAAAGTCTAAAAACATATCCTGAAATATATTTCTAAGGGAAAGCAGTTCAGTTTCATGTTCTGAATGAAAGATTGTCCCTTACAACCTGTATCTATACCTTTAACAATGCTGTGGAAAACTATGCCGCTCCCGGATCGGCTTATACAGCTATGAAAAGTCTTGCCTCAGACACTGATTAAATCGTCTGTCACAGACGTGTGAGGCCAATGATGATGATGATGATGATGATACTTTTGAAACTATAAAACATATTTTTCATTTGTAGTGCAACTCTGCGAAGTGGTGAAACAGGGCGCGATGTCGCTCGGATCATCGAACCCGGAACCGCAAGTGCTACTGCTACACGCCGCCAGAGATGTGGCATCAGCGCTCAGAGACTTGGCAGCCGCCACAACGGCTGCCAGCGGGAAACATGTTGCGCATCCAGACATGCAGACGCTCAAACACGCCGCCAAGGTAGGGTTACTTTTAAGACAGCTGGAAGAAATAAGCGAAAGAATTTCATTGTCGTTATTACAGCTGAGTAATTGGCTATTCAGCAGACTAGGTCCCAACTACTTGCCGACTATAAAAATGGCCAACTACAGTGAGGTTATCCCAATTAGTCATATTTGATAACTGTCAGATTCGTGCAAATGCTATACTCTCCTCCTCTCCTTCACTCTTTTATCTTCCTCTTCTCCAAATATCCTATTATCCATACCAAAACTATTGAATATCTTCCAACATATTTCCTTTCCAGTATGTGAAACTTTGCCTAGCAGTGGATATATCAAAACACCGCTGTAACACAACCAAAACCTCTGTGAATTATCTTGCAAATGTACAATGTAAATACACTTTGCCGTTTTTATTATTTGGCTTTCTAGTTTCAAAATTATTGAAGGACGATTTGTACATTACAGCTACGATACATTTGTGTAATAGTCAATTTGTTTCATTGTGTCCTGTCTTTAAATGTGTTGTCAATATTGGACTTCTAACGCGCGTGGTGTCCGTAGCGCGACAAACGCTGGAGCATGCCGGTGCGGCAGAACAGCCTCCGCCTGAAGCGGCTGTCACTGCAGCCCCGAGACTCCGCTGACTCCGAAACAGACTTCATGCTGTCTGACATACAATCCGATCAAGAAGATGAACTGTTGAAGCTTTTAGACTATTCCAGTCAAGACGACGACGTCTCCCCGACTATATTCCATGACGACGCAGAAGAAGTTATCTCATACATTGAAAAGTTAATGAAATATGTGCCCAAGAAAGAGAAAGATGATAATCTGAATGAAAGGTACAATCTTGCAGCTAGAAACAGTCTAGTTGATATGGATTGGCGCGTGTTGAAGTATGGAGAAAATATTCTCTTTGGTGAAGTAAAGAAGCTAGTCGATTTTACTGTTGATTTCGGTGACAAATCGGAAAATAAAAGGAAAAGAGATATGCTGAAGCGGCTCAAGGCTAGCTCCGATTTGGACAAAGAAATGAATAGATTGTCGCAAGTCATTGAAGATTTGGGTTCTGAGCTGAAAGACAACGATAATAACAAACCTGTTGAAATAAAACCAGTTGAAATAGTCCCACATAAGAAACCCAAAATAGAAGAGACACCAAGACTTAAAAGTCCTGTCTTCAGGGTTAATAAAGTTAAACCAGTAACTTTAGATGTCAAATCAATTTCGCCTGATATCATATTTATTGAACCTGACAAAAGTCCTAGTCCTGAAAAACCTAAAACCACTAGTCCAAAAAAAGCAATTATGCCTAGTCCAGAAAAAGTAATTATGTCTAGTCCAGAAAAACAGAAAGACAAAGATGAATCTACAGAAATTATAGTCAAACCAGAAACAATCACCAAGAAGACCAATACAGTTTCCAAAGAATTTACAACAGAGTTCTGGAGAATGTTCAAAGATGACTCTGAATGGTGGAAAGCTTTGGCAAAGAGAAACTTAGAGAAAATGGAAGAGACGAGACGAGAGCTCGAGAGATTCAGTGGACATGAGTTGGTTCTTGAAGAGTTCCATAAAGAAATCAATAATTACGAAAAAGAAAAAGAAACTTTACAATCTTTCATTGATGAGGTTGACCACTCGAAAGATCTAAACAAAGATCTCGAATACGATAAAAAATACGAAGATATGGTACTTAAGCTTATCGAATTTGCGAAAAAAGATTTTATTTACAAAGGGTTCGATCCACTTATTGAACAGCTTAAATCTTTGTCGAATATCGAAATAAAAGCTCGAAAGAAAAAAGTCATCAACATACATGACATCATTAACATATACACACAAATAGACATATCAAAATATACTTATGAAGAACTTTGTCTGTTAGAGAAATATTACAAAGAGATCATTAGAAAATACAAACAAGATAATAATATAATTATCAGAGAAAAAGAAAATATAGTTCCTACAGAAAATAGATCTAGATCTCCTAGTTTAGTAAGAGAAGATACTAAGTCAGCGCCTCCGTCGTATCATAGAAACGTTATACTTAATGTACATTCTAGTCACAACCTCACTAAAAATATAAGCCACTATTCAAGTACTTACATTCCTAAAGGTGACACAAAGAAATCTGATCAAAGGAACTCACAAATAGAAATATTCGATCTCACTAGAACCTATCCTGAGGAATATTACGCCAACAACTGGTGGACGATTTACGAAGATATTTTAAAAAGTCGCGAGCATCAATTCGGATCTATCGACAATTGGTGGAACTTCTACGAAGCTATTCTAAACAAAAAAGACACATCAGACGAAGAATTGAAAAGAATCCGCGCCGTAGTTCAGTTCAGGAACAGTCTGAGACAGAAGCGTCCGCACAGCAGAATGGAGGAGCAATTGCGAATGCTGGACGAGATAAAGAATGACAGATTCAAAGAGACTGAAGACGTGAAGACGGCCAACCAAGAATCGGTCAGAGTTTTTGATGTTTTAACCGTCGCACGCGGCGATAACGGCACGCTCAGGCATGGTGTTGATGGTGGATCATCGGTCATTGATGTCGTCTCTTTCTAATGTTCTCTCTGTTGGTGTCTAAAGCATGTTTCTACCCCTTAAGGCTGCGGCTTTAAGTAGGCTTGATTGTGGTAGTCACGATACATTATAAATGAAT
This sequence comes from Tuta absoluta, assembly GCA_027580185.1. Classification (NCBI taxonomy): domain Eukaryota; kingdom Metazoa; phylum Arthropoda; class Insecta; order Lepidoptera; family Gelechiidae; genus Tuta; species Tuta absoluta. Next base: position 95,127 of record JAQAHW010000120.1, on the reverse strand, counting down.
TTTATTGAATTACCCCAAGATTGTAATGGTTGTCCACATAACTAGTATTAGAAGTAGTACAAAAGCATTCAAAAAAAATTGCTATGAAAATTACTACAGAGAAATATTTTTTACGATTAAGGTACCTCAAGGCAGCACATTGGGTCTATTATTCTAAATATGCTTTAGACACCACGAAATCTCTTCCAGTCACCTCAAGCAGCTGTCATCGTTAGAAATGTGTTTAGCCGTGTTGCATTCTTGTCTAGTGCAGTCCTGTGTGGCATGTCTTACGAGTTTTTACCTCTTTCCTAGTAGAACTATATTAGGAGCCACCGGTATGGAATATTTTAATGAATTGTTCTAACTAATTTTTCTGCACGATTTTGTGTACACGTTTACACTTTTCCGTCACTTTTTGTGCAGCACATTTTAAAACACAATGCAAAAAATGCACCACAATGTATTATAATCATTATTTTGTATAAATATGGCGTTGTTGGAAATTGACAGAAATAAAGAAGTCAATGATGCAGATATTTTGATACAAACACAAAGTAACGCCATACCCCTTGAGGGGTAGCCTACGCCTTTATGAGCGTAAAAAAAAGACTGACAATGAATATTCGAGGATAATTTAAATAGTGTATACTATAAATGTACGAAAGATTTTTTATGATATCTGGTGGCTTCTAAGCTAAACACGTTTCTCTGTCGCTCACTCATACCGTCGGCGCTGTCATCAAGTGAATAACTCAAAAAAACCACAAGCTTTCATTGTTTTTTCAAATTCCTCGCCCGCTCAGCTTTGGAAGTCCAATATTGACGATCGAGCTTTTTTAAATATATTTTATTGTATCTATGTATGGATTTTTATTATGTAATTTTTGTATGGTGTTGAAAGCTTATGGGTTTGCTGGCATGGCGCTTCTCGATCGCACCGGGACTCATTTTTTTTATTAAAATGTCTTAGTTGGCAACCCATAGCTTTAGTTCTAATGACTTACTGATATAAAGGGTCGTAGTTTGCTTAGTAGCGACTTCACAATTTATCTCATTTAGAATTTTATAAAGTAAAAATGTGTCTTTGATGGCGCCACTGGGTGGTTACGACCCTTAAACAGCAAAAATTTACGTCATTCGGCATTCGGACCTGGGTTCTAAATTTCGTCTCCATTTTTACATCTGGGTCCATATTGACACGCTTTGGTCAAATTAATATAATAATTTGAAATTATTAGTTAAATTGGAGAAAACAAAATGCCAATTTAAGGTGCTTTAGTTTATTGTGTTACTTTCAAATTTTAAGTTTTTAATTTTAATAAACAGACACGTAATTTTGAATTAAACATACATACACACACATACATACATTAATCACCCCTGTATCCCTAACGGGGTAGCAGAGTGTTAACGGCCGTAAACGGATATAAACACCACGTCTGACAAAAGTTTGAGGGTCAATCATATAACTGCAGCTGTATAACCATAGTGACAGGTTGTCAGCTCATCAATTTAAATCATTGAAACAAACAATAATTTTAAATACAAAAAACATGATAAAATTGCGTGTTTTTAGAAAAGCATAGACTAAATCATATGTTTCAGAACTAGCAAAAAAATCAAGGATAATATAATATAATAATATAATATTAAAAACATAGATAATTATAAAACTAAAACAAAAAGCAACACAATAAATCGAAGCACCTACCTACCACCAGTATCCCGCACAATCTGACCATCCCAATGTTGCAGGTGATGGTGACCAACGTGACGTCACTGCTGAAGACTGTCAAAGCTGTTGAGGACGAGCACACGCGAGGCATCCGCGCGCTGGAGTCCACCATCGAAGCGCTGTCACAGGAGATTGAGGTACACCACCTGCTCTACGGGGTGTAAGGGACAGCCCTCCGAATACTGATAGGGTGCATGCAGACTGTGAAACTGAACTTGCCTCTTGACACATATGTCAGGATACGACAAAGAATGTTTGATCTTTCATTCAAAATCACGATCAGCTGACTGAATTTACTATGGGACTTATAAAAATAGTTTTCTGCATTTATTGTATGAGATGTTGTTTAGTTTCATGGTCTTAGTGCACCCTATCAGTGTTTGGAGGGCTGTCCCTTACCGCTTGTATAGTCTCTCAAAACATCTCGTGGATTAAGGAAATAAACAACTTGGGCCAAAGTTAGTCGCGCGTTGAGAGCGTATTTAGCGTTTTTTGTATGAAGAAACACTAGTTCAACGCTTATCTAAAATTTATTTTGGAAAGCTCCTTTTGATTCAGATCAAGTAACGTTTTTTTTTCAGTTAACGTAAGACCTAAGTATATAGTTTGAATAAACTCACCCAAAAACTAACCTATTTATAATTTTTTGATACTTGAAAATATTATCAAGCGCAGGCAGGATTTGAACCTGCGACTGTTGCCATTACTAGTGGCGACGCCTCTTCCATCTGGGCTACCGCGGATCGTCTAATGTCCGCCAATTATGTAAGCCCTGCCTAGCGCGCTTGATAATATTGCAAGTTTTCATAAATTGTATACCTAACACGGGAAGTGTTTAAAAATTTGGTATTGAACCTATTAATTAATTGTGTACTTCCCCCGCTCAGGTGCTGATGTCCCCGACGCCGCCCAAAGCGTCGGCCACCCCCGAGGAACTGGTGCGCTGCACGCGACAGATGACAGTCGCGACCGCCAGAGCAGTCTCCGCCGGGAACAGCAACAAGCAGGACCAGCTGACAGCCGCTGCCAACCTTGGCAGGAAGACTGTCATTGATCTGCTTGTGGCTTGCAAGGTTTGTACTGGACAGATGACAGTCGCGACCGCCAGAGCAGTCTCCGCCGGGAACAGCAACAAGCAGGACCAGCTGACAGCCGCTGCCAACCTTGGCAGGAAGACTGTCATTGATCTGCTTGTGGCTTGCAAGGTTTGTACTCGACAGATGACAGTCGCGACCGCCAGAGCAGTCTCCGCCGGGAACAGCAACAAGCAGGACCAGCTGACAGCCGCTGCCAACCTTGGCAGGAAGACTGTCATTGATCTGCTTGTGGCTTGCAAGGTTTGTACGCGACAGATGACAGTCGCGACCGCCAGAGCAGTCTCCGCCGGGAACAGCAACAAGCAGGACCAGCTGACAGCCGCTGCCAACCTTGGCAGGAAGACTGTCATTGATCTGCTTGTGGCTTGCAAGGTTTGTACGCGACAGATGACAGTCGCGACCGCCAGAGCAGTCTCCGCCGGGAACAGCAACAAGCAGGACCAGCTGACAGCCGCTGCCAACCTTGGCAGGAAGACTGTCATTGATCTGCTTGTGGCTTGCAAGGTTTGTACTGGACAGATGACAGTCGCGACCGCCAGAGCCGAAATACACAAATTAATTAAACAATTAATTGGTATTGAACTTACATACATATGCGGTGATGGCGGTTGGGGGCGCGATCAATGAAACGCGTGTAGTCCGTTATGTGTCGTTTATTAGACTGTCACTTACATACTAATGAAGGAGGCGCGTAGGCACACTACACCTCCCCCGTGAAAAAAATATAAAAAAATTATGCGTATAACTTTTTTTATAACATTTTATATATAAAGTTATCTTACAATCTTTCCAAATTTATTAAGTAAAATTTTGAAACGACAAGATTTTTAAATTTTCTTACAAATACACTTATTATCGTATGAATTCACTATTATTTTCTATCTTTTAATATTCTTAAAATTCAACAAATTTTGTTTTTAACGTTTAACATTTACAGTAATGTAGGTAGGTACTCATATTTTATTAATAGCTCTGTTTTTGTTTTTCCAAAGATACATTTTTATTTATTTAACATAACATCAATAGTAGGATTTCAATTTTTAAATTGAGAATCAAAACATATATGGGTATATGTATTAATTTAGATTTGTTTCATAATATTGTTTTTTTTTTTTTTTGTGAAATTAACCGATAGACAATGTAGTATCCTAAAACCTCTTATGTTAGATACCAAACTTATACCTAAACCTAGTAAAATAATTTTAACCCATTTTCCTTACTCAACTTATACTTAATTATTCTTATTTTTTTTTTACGATGTCCATAAAAAATTACAAAGATATTTTTAAATGTAAGCCATCTTCTCAATACCCTCGGTATTGTTGGTCATACTATATCTTTGTTAAAATAAGTCATATTCTGTTTTTAAAGTAAGGCCTTTAGTATAATCCGGTTGACATGTCATAATCGTAATCATATTTATTCGTAAAATATCAATTTACTATCTCTTATCATAGCTTAACATGTACATTTTCAAAATATAGGTACCTTTAATTGTCATTGCGCTACTAATACCGTTTTAGTATTTTACAAAATTCATCATATCTATAATACAAACATTAGCATCTTTATGCTTTGGATCCATATATTTAATACATTATTGAGCGGTACTTTTATTTTTTTATTTTGTCGACATATAATTTATTTTATACATTTTATTATATTATTTATTTATTGCGCATTACTTTTTATTAATTGGGGCCTCGATTTAAGTCTCACAGGACGCCAACTTATCCCACTGAGGACACTCGGTCACACCATGGTCGAATGGAAGGCTCTAACCCACAATATATATACCACTCTATACAATAGCTCTCGGCTATGTACCACTACTACAATTAGAGTCAGGTTTAAGGAACACACAACCTCCAACAGTTATCATTTGACGAGGCTCGCTCACATCAACGTATCTGAAGGATCTGAACACTTTATTTTACTCCTTACTTCCATTCATATATTTTTCTCTGTGCAAACGTGCACGTTTTATACCTTTTATCTATCGTTCGATATCCTTCTTCATACACATACTTATAACAACCAAGTATACTTTCGTAACCCATATAGTGATTTGATTAGGTTAAAAGTGTCAATTCCACTACTTGCAATCATAAATAAACACTTTTTAACTTAACCACATATCCAATTTATTCTTTGAAAATTCATTCTTCAATCTTCTTTCTACTACACCAAAAAAACAATACCATTCTTTTGTTATCCTTCTCTGTATCAATTTATTTACACTTCTGACCATTTCCCACATCTCTGACTTGGCTAGGCACTTCAGTACCCTAACAAGTTTATACCATACCTTTCTGAAATATACCTAATGAGCTCAAGGCTGCAAAAGATCTTTAATATATTTCTTCAAACCATATAACGCATAACTATTCATTCCTCTACTTTATTTTCCTTTGACGTTTTATTTTAATGTATACTCGTATATTTCAATATTATGTATATTTCAAAATTGTGTATATGTCAATTTAAACTACTTTGCTACTTACGACAGTTTATTCCTTTCTTTTAACTTTTTATGCCGAAAATCACACCATACACCTTTCAACAAAGTTTTGTATAACTTCTTATTTAATTTTCATCACATCCGTATTTTATGTTTTATTTCTATACGTATTTTATGTATTATTTCTATCTACTGACCTGACGACACTTTATTTAGTATTTTTGTTTTTATCTTTAGACACTCATTCAACTTAATTATTGAAATAAAAGATTATCGAATTCATTTGCCATTATGTACTTCCTTACCAATAAAATAAGAATGCTAGTTAATAATCAAAAATAGCTTTGCGCGAAACGAAGCGGGATGCATAAGTACATAGTTTTCTCTGAATGAATAACGATACCTACTGGTTATCAATCTGTGTTTGTATTTTTTTTTTCATTTATTGGCAAATAAACGTTTTTGTGCATATAACTTCAAAAAAAAAAAATACTTTCTTAGTTCTCACTGGAAAGAAAGAGACTAGAATTGTTTGTCTACTAGTTTATTCTTTAAATGTATGACTTAACTGATAGAATTCTCAGATAAAGGTACATGATATACGTATAAAACAACTTGGTTTTTTTAGACTAGTAAAATTAAAAAAAGAAATACTGCCTTACATATTGTCTACCAATGAAAAAGTAATATTGCTAACTGTACTTGAATCTCAAGCAAACTTTTATACAATTATATTTATGCTATCTTAATATTTTAAAAATATTGCTTTAGTTTTCAATTTCATGTGTTTTGGGCTTTGATGTTAATTTAGAGCTCTCTTTAATATTGTGAACTTCATTCATCCTCTCGCTTTCAACAATGGGTACCCTTCATGCGAAATTCATTCTTATCAATCTTTCATTCTCTTCGTACAAATATCTCTACCTATATGCAAGTATTGCAATCAAACACTCTAACTGAAACAAGCATCGCACAAACAACCATAGCACTATCATACTCGTAGTAAAACATTTTCTCTGATAATATTCTGTCCGTTTCAAATGATGACTATTGCTATTTAATACACATTTACTATTACAAAGTAAATCATGATATCTCACTGTACTTTTATAGTACATTTTGTTCACTGATAGTTTTTTTTCATATATAAAATTACAACTGTTACAAACAAAAACGCTAAAATGTTTTCTTCTGTTACAATTTATGTATCTGAATAATATATCTTTACTGTTTTAATATACTAAGTACTCGTACAGTTGCTAGTATTTATTTGATTTGATTTCAATCTTACATTCTGTAATTTTTGTTTTCAGTGAAATATATCACACTCTTTTTCTTATTACAATACATTATTTAATCAATTACCGTTTCGTAACACCCTGTATATAATATGTATTCTGTAAGTACTTTATTGGCATGACACTGATGAGCAGCGTGAATTACGTGTTATATTTCGCTTACGTGGCTCGGACTCTTGAGCAACAATACAATAATATGAATGACAAAACTTAAGCAATACTTTACTGTATATTTGATCAAACTGTTTTTATTAAAAAATGTTTCAAACTTATAACATGTTAAAATTATTACTGCATAAAGTACTTGACTCTACCATCAAAGTAATTTAACAAATCTAGTTTTAACAAATTTAGTTTACCCAAAAGTATCTCAATTTCTGCTATAATATTTTATTAAGTAAACAAAGAAACAAACCAATCAAATTTCTATTTTGAATTATTAAAAGAGTCAGTTTTAAAATAACAAAAATTATTACGTACATCTATTTTGTGTAGAAAGTTGGAGTTTACATAACATTTTTTTTTTATAATGAACGTTTAAAATACTTACACACACTACTCATTCTTTGATATCTATTGGCACATTGCAAGGTACTTACGACATCAAAATAATAATAAGTAAGAGCACACGCGGTGCGCTTTGTGCATCAGGTTTTATGTTACATGGAATGATTTCTGAGAATGACTAAGTGTACATATTATTGCGCTTTATTGTATTGTTTTAAGAACAATGTTCACCAACTTACAAATTTAACATGAGTTTGACTTTACTTACAGATTAGTTACGAAAACATACACTTAATTACATAAAAAATTTAATTGTATCCTTTTAAATCAGTTGCCCAATGTCACGTCTAGAACATAATAATTTCCTTTTTATCTATAATTCATGTCTTCAAATTCACACACGCAAAATGACCTATAAATTTTCAGAAATGAAATGAAACTAAATGAAAAATGAAAAGAAATGTACCTGTTCATTAAATATTTTTTTCCAAAACCATAAAAAAAGGATTTTATGTACTCAACAATTATAAATTTTACGTTTTTATCTAAAGTCCCAAAGATTTATTCCTGAATCCTGATGACGATGCAAAAGTTTTTTTTTTACAGAATCCAAATTAAAACACACTCTTATTTACGCACTCACGGTGTCGCGGTATTGAATCACTTTAATCACTCAGATACGCCACGCTTACTAAAGATAAAACATGTGTACTCACTTGTTTTCTGCACCAAACCGTATTTAAACCATCGCAAGGAAGATATTTCCATGGGTCTATCATCACATAGCTACCTCGCAGCATCCACATCCGACACCATCAGCTCCCAGCGCCCCGCAACGGCCGCAACCCATGCCATCCATCACACATCTCTAGTTTCTCTCAATTTCCTTTGCAACTATTGTGTTAGTTATAATTTATAAAGAGTCTTTGTGCTTTTTTTTTTTTACAAATTACGTAATAAATGCATTCCTTTTTTTTTTAATATCGTTGGACGTCGTCATTGTCATCATTATTTCTGATAACTATGTTTAAGTTTAGTTTAGGCGTCGTCGTCGTTTATCATTATTTTTGGTAGGTAAGTATAATTTTTTACTAAATTTTGGTTTTTTTTTTCTGAAGAGTTGTCGTCGTCGCAGCAGGTGTATGTCATATTATATAGATACCATAGCCTCTGGTATGGTCGTCAAATCCGGGTAAAATTAGTCATCTTTAATATTTCAACATATCGAAGCCATTTTGTTTTTTACTTCACTGCACACTTTTTAGTCCACGATTCATGTTCCAAGGTTCTTTGCCACACACGTAGTAACAGTTTTTTTTTCTTCACTTTATTCAAATGTCCAAATTAAAAACCACGATGCGCAGCACTGCCAAAAGGCAGCACTGGCAGCGGTCGCCATGCGGTGATGGCGGTTGGGGGCGCGATCAATGAAACGCGTGTAGTCCGTTATGTGTCGTTTATTAGACTGTCACTTACATACTAATGAAGGAGGCGCGTAGGCACACTACACATACATTATCCCTTGCGGGATAGGCGGAGCGTGAAACGGACATTTACGCCACGTCTGACAAACATTTGAGGGTCATTCGAAAAAGTGTGTATCGCCATAGTGACAGGTTTTCAGCCCATCAGCCTAGAATAGCAATACACACCCTCGAGTCCTCGCCTCTTACGACTCCCGCGGAAACGAAATGCGGTGATGCTATGTGACTTACAGACGACTCGGTGTCCCACACGAAAAGAGAAGAGAGAGATGTGACTCACAGTTTCTGTTCTCTGCAGGGCGCGGCTTTCTCGGCGGAGTCTGGCGAGCTGCAGGCGCGCGCGGTGGAGGCGGGCCGCCAAGCCGCCGCCGCCTACCGCGCGCTGCTGCAGGCCGTGCTCGGCGCCTGCAACGGAGACCACCCCGCCAGGTGCAGCACACATTACACTCCACTCTCACTCGACACACAGCGCGGTGGAGGCGGGCCGCCAAGCCGCCGCCGCCTACCGCGCGCTGCTGCAGGCCGTGCTCGGCGCCTGCAACGGAGACCACCCCGCCAGGTGCAGCACACATTACACTCCACTCTCACTCGACACACAGCGCGGTGGAGGCGGGCCCCAAGCCGCCGCCGCCTACCGCGCGCTGCTGCAGGCCGTGCTCGGCGCCTGCAACGGAGACCACCCCGCCAGGTGCAGCACACATTACACTCCACTCTCACTCGACACACAGCGCGGTGGAGGCGGGCCGCCAAGCCGCCGCCGCCTACCGCGCGCTGCTGCAGGCCGTGCTCGGCGCCTGCAACGGAGACCACCCCGCCAGGTGCAGCACACATTACACTCCACTCTCACTCGACACACAGCGCGGTGGAGGCGGGCCGCCAAGCCGCCGCCGCCTACCGCGCGCTGCTGCAGGCCGTGCTCGGCGCCTGCAACGGAGACCACCCCGCCAGGTGCAGCACACATTACACTCCACTCTCACTCGACACACAGCGCGGTGGAGGCGGGCCGCCAAGCCGCCGCCGCCTACCGCGCGCTGCTGCAGGCCGTGCTCGGCGCCTGCAACGGAGACCACCCCGCCAGGTGCAGCACACATTACACTCCACTCTCACTCGACACACAGCGCGGTGGAGGCGGGCCGCCAAGCCGCCGCCGCCTACCGCGCGCTGCTGCAGGCCGTGCTCGGCGCCTGCAACGGAGACCACCCCGCCAGGTGCAGCACACATTACACTCCACTCTCACTCGACACACAGCGCGGTGGAGGCGGGCCCCAAGCCGCCGCCGCCTACCGCGCGCTGCTGCAGGCCGTGCTCGGCGCCTGCAACGGAGACCACCCCGCCAGGTGCAGCACACATTACACTCCACTCTCACTCGACACACAGCGCGGTGGAGGCGGGCCGCCAAGCCGCCGCCGCCTACCGCGCGCTGCTGCAGGCCGTGCTCGGCGCCTGCAACGGAGACCACCCCGCCAGGTGCAGCACACATTACACTCCACTCTCACTCGACACACAGCGCGGTGGAGGCGGGCCGCCAAGCCGCCGCCGCCTACCGCGCGCTGCTGCAGGCCGTGCTCGGCGCCTGCAACGGAGACCACCCCGCCAGGTGCAGCACACATTACACTCCACTCTCACTCGACACACAGCGCGGTGGAGGCGGGCCGCCAAGCCGCCGCCGCCTACCGCGCGCTGCTGCAGGCCGTGCTCGGCGCCTGCAACGGAGACCACCCCGCCAGGTGCAGCACACATTACACTCCACTCTCACTCGACACACAGCGCGGTGGAGGCGGGCCGCCAAGCCGCCGCCGCCTACCGCGCGCTGCTGCAGGCCGTGCTCGGCGCCTGCAACGGAGACCACCCCGCCAGGTGCAGCACACATTACACTCCACTCTCACTCGACACACAGCGCGGTGGAGGCGGGCCCCAAGCCGCCGCCGCCTACCGCGCGCTGCTGCAGGCCGTGCTCGGCGCCTGCAACGGAGACCACCCCGCCAGGTGCAGCACACATTACACTCCACTCTCACTCGACACACAGCGCGGTGGAGGCGGGCCGCCAAGCCGCCGCCGCCTACCGCGCGCTGCTGCAGGCCGTGCTCGGCGCCTGCAACGGAGACCACCCCGCCAGGTGCAGCACACATTACACTCCACTCTCACTCGACACACAGCGCGGTGGAGGCGGGCCCCAAGCCGCCGCCGCCTACCGCGCGCTGCTGCAGGCCGTGCTCGGCGCCTGCAACGGAGACCACCCCGCCAGGTGCAGCACACATTACACTCCACTCTCACTCGACACACAGCGCGGTGGAGGCGGGCCGCCAAGCCGCCGCCGCCTACCGCGCGCTGCTGCAGGCCGTGCTCGGCGCCTGCAACGGAGACCACCCCGCCAGGTGCAGCACACATTACACTCCACTCTCACTCGACACACAGCGCGGTGGAGGCGGGCCGCCAAGCCGCCGCCGCCTACCGCGCGCTGCTGCAGGCCGTGCTCGGCGCCTGCAACGGAGACCACCCCGCCAGGTGCAGCACACATTACACTCCACTCTCACTCGACACACAGCGCGGTGGAGGCGGGCCGCCAAGCCGCCGCCGCCTACCGCGCGCTGCTGCAGGCCGTGCTCGGCGCCTGCAACGGAGACAACAACGCCAGGTTTGATTAAACATATAACTATCCACTGCTGAACATACTATTGTCCACGTAAGAGATGTTTGCCATGGTGAGCACGCTATGACAGGCAAATTGGCGCGAACGTCTATTCCCTGAATGGATTTATCCATTAGTAGCTTTTTACGGAACCTATGGGTATAAATGATGATGTTATTCTTAGCCGGCAACTCATGGTATTAACATTGAAAAGTTGATAACGAATTGTTCTATGGTTTATTTTGCACTAACAGTGCTATATTATTTTCATAAATGAAAACAAGTTATTGAAAAGATGTTAGCGCCCGCCAGGACTTCAACCCGGGACTGTGGGGTAGCCGTCCCACTGCTCTGCCAACTGAGCTATCGGCGCCTCGTCTGACACTAAAAGAGTGAAAATTTGGAAGTGTCGGTCGAGGCACCGGTAGCTCAGCTGAAAGAGCAGTAGGTAGTGAGCAATAAGTGATAATATCCTACATTGAATAATGTTAATTTCAGTGAGACGGTACCAAACGGTCTCGGGTTTAAGTCCCAGCGGGCGGTAAAAAAATGAAATAAATAATAATGATAAATAATAATGAAAATAAATGTAACATTTTCAGGCAATCGTTCCCCGAGCTGTCGAGACGCGTCGCGCACACGGTCGCTGATATCATCGCGGTGGCTGAACTACTTAAAGGTGATTACATTATTACTAAATAAAAGAAAACAGTTTTAAATAAGTACAAGTTTTTAGGAAAAGCAATGACTTGAACCAAACGGAGAAATACACGTTTAAACACATGTATTAAAACCATCAAAAACTAAATGGCAAATCGTTTAGATATATAATGTCCAATTCACAAAATGTAAAGGGCTTAAAAAAATACGAGTGCCCACAATGTGCAACTACCAAAATTTCCAATCATGTTAAAGTGTAGATTCAGTTAAAACGTAATAAAAATTTAAGTTATTCTCATAAAAGAAGTCATTTTTTACTAACACATATTGATGTCCAGAAAAAATATTGCTGGGGACAAAATTATTCAATTCTTTTGGATTAACCCTGGTACCTTATGTGCTACAACCGACTGTACCTGAATGTGCCAAATGTCTTAAGAACATACCGTGACCACAACGTGTGTTGGTAGGTTCTGACTGGGTGGATCCTGCCGACCCCACAGTGATCGCGGAGAATGAGTTGCTGGGCGCGGCCGCCTCCATCGACGCCGCCGCCAAGAAACTCGACTCGCTGAGACCCAGGAAGAGCGTCGCTGTGCAGGTACATGTCATCAATATGTCAGAAAATAACTTCACTTTCAACTTTAGATTCTTTATTTTGAATAGGGTTTTAGGAAGTAACTTTTATAGTCAACTCACTTCTTGTCTGTAAAAGATTAACATTCTCCGAAAGTGTATGATTTGAATGCCGTCGAAACCTCGTTCAATATAAGGTCATTTTAAATTCAGTGCAAATAGATTCAGGGTGTGTTCTACTCATAAAACTGAACATCTTTCTTAACTTTTTGGATATTTTGGAAACATGACATACAAAAATATTTGCACTGAATTTAAATTGACGATATACAGGGCGCAAGGGACAGCCCTCCGAGTACTGATAGGGTGTATTCAGACCATAAAACTGAAAAACTTCCCTTTTTTTTCAGGAAAGGTTTTTGTTTTTTTGCGTTCCTATAGAAAATGCAGTCAGCTAATTGTGATTTTGTATGGAAGGTCGTTTTAGTTTTGTCATTTCCTGACCTATGTTTCTATGGGAAAGTTGTTCAGTTTCAAAGTCTGTATGCACTCTATCAGTATTCGGAGGGCTGTCCCTTACACCCCGTATTAGTTTTCAACTGGTTAATTTAAGAAAACAAAGTTCATTTTCAACAACGGCGTAAAGAAGAATGGAATATTTGCGAACTTGCAAAATTTTCGAGTGCGGGCAGGATTTGAACCTGCGACTTTCGCATTACTAGTGGCGACGCCTCTTCCATCTGGGCTACCGCAGCTCATTTCTTGCCCGCCAATTTTGCAAGTGTATTTTAATGCAAAACTAACCCGGTAGATGGAGCCATGCCAAGCGTTACTGGCATTAAAATACACTTGCAAAATTGGCGGGCAAGAAATGAGCTGCGGTAGCCCAGATGGAAGAGGCGTCGCCACTAGTAATGCGAAAGTCGCAGGTTCAAATCCTGCCCGCACTCGAAAATTTTGCAAGTTCGCAAAAATTGTATACCTAACACGGGAAGTGTTTTAAAATTTGGTACTCAAGAATGGAATACAGAAGACTGAATAAGAAGAGAAGAGAAGATGCCGTGCGTCGGTGAGATATGTTTGATATTCTTGGTTGTCTTTTCCATTCACCCGGGAATCAAACATATTACCTACCGACCGCGGCGCTAACAACTGTGCAGCTGAAGAGATGATAACAGAAGATTAGCAGAAGAATGAAGAACCGACTTGGAACTAAAAGAACCTTTGCAAAATTCGTAGAATAAATAGACCATACATTTTGAAAACTTGCAAAATTTTCAAGCAATTTGCAAGTTTTCAAAATAAGTATACCTAACACAGGAAGTGTTTTAAAACTTGGCATTTAGACCATACATCCCTTATTATATGATTACCTTGTAAGCTTAGAAATACAACCATCTCAACCGCCTACTACTAACAGTGGGCGGTTGAAAAACTCTGACACCAGATTTCATCGGGTCGTTCGTCGACTCGGTTTCCCAAACGAAAAGAAGAAGAAGAAGACCATTTTTGATTGACATATTTTATAAAGTTTGTTTATATTTTTCTAAATGTGTATATAGACTTTCTTTTTTGTAATTTCTTACATGATATTTATTGTACAATAAATAGATTATTATTATAACTTTAATCCAATGATTTGCAATCAGATGTACAAAGAACATTAATTTCCCAGGAGGCTGACGAAAGCCTGAACTTCGACGAGATGATCCTGGAGGCGGCCAAGTCCATCATCACGGCCACCTCCGCGCTCGTGCGCGCCGCCTCCGCCGCGCAGAGGGAGCTCATCGACCAGGTAATCATTCTATCTCAAGCAAACGTTCTTCTTGTAATATGATTAAAAAGTATTTATATATTTTAATTGGCATTTATTTATTTAAATAAGTAATTGTGCACGCCCAATCCGCCTGTCTTGTAGAAGTCTCACTTTCTGTAGGTCAGCTGGAAGAAATTTCTTAGTAGAAATAAGTTGTCCTGTTGTGTCGTCATTCTTTATATATTGTCTCTTGTAATGTTTCTTGTGTGCAATAAATGGTTAATAATAATGATTACAAGTTTATGTTGTCAATACTAAAACTAAGGTCATTCTACCATTTAAGTACATAATGGCATCAATTGACGGCCGATGTGGCGCAGTGGTAGTGCGACTGCCTGCGACGCAAAGGTTCCGGGTTCGATTCTCGGTGGGACACTCACAAAGTTGATATTTATCTCTTTGTGAATTTATTCCCACATTACAGGGTGAACCAACTGATTGTCTGAAAATAAATGGTTCCGTGCTTCGGAGGGCACGTTAAGCTGTCGGTCCCGGTTGCTGTCTATGATTACTTGGACGGCGGTCGTAACACAACCATATAAGAGGCCTACTAGTGGTAGTAGGCGGTTGAAAACTCTTGACACCAGAGCTCATCGAGCCGTTGGACGACTCGGTGTCCCACACGAAAAGAGAAAGAGATGGCATCAATTCGAGAAATGAATTATCTCAATCACTATCCGTCAAATGGTCAAAAAGGAAAGGACATGTCGTGTCTTATAATTTGACGCAAAATACGTGTTACCTGTCAAAATGAGATGATGATGAAAACATTGGCGACTAAATTGACTAGAAATAACAAAGAACCTATCGTCATTTTTAACATGACAGGACTTAGATAACTCCTATTCTTTTTTAAACCTATTTGAATCACTTTCCAATCTGTATCCAGTTTTTTTTTCGAATTGAGGCCAATGTCTGCTTCCCACTTAAGTAATGTGTACTGACCACATCTATTATAAAGGCCACCTCGAAATCACGAGATATAGCTACCAATGCCAGTTTGTATACTGACTAACGCTTCTACCGGGTGTTGTAAGGAACGGTTTTCCGAAAATCTTGTAGGCATGATCAGACCAACAAACTGATAATTTTTTACTACGGAGCTTATGCTGAATAAGGTTTATTTTTTAGAAAGTCAGTTAGCTGCTCAGGAATTTTGTATAGGAGGTCAATATTTTTTGTATACTACCGTCATAACATTCATAGAAAGAGATGTTCAGTTTCATAGCCTGATCATGCTTGTAAACTTTTCAGTACATTGTTCATTACACCCCGTCATAAAAAGTACGTATTTCGAATAGTATATTCTAATAAAAAAAATTGTCCTACAGGGCAAAGTAGCTCGTCGGCCGACGTCGTCGTCGGACGACGGTCAATGGTCGGAGGGTCTGATCTCTGCCGCGCGGCTCGTGGCGGCCGCCGCGCACAGCCTCGTGGAGGCGGCCAACGCGCTCGTGCAGGGCGCCGCCAGCGAGGAGCGGCTCATCTCCTCCGCGAGGCAGGTCGCCTCGTCCACGGCGCAGCTGCTGGTGGCTTGCAAGGTTAGTACCAGGATCTCTGCCGCGCGGCTCGTGGCCGCCGCCGCGCACAGCCTCGTGGAGGCGGCCAACGCGCTCGTGCAGGGCGCCGCCAGCGAGGAGCGGCTCATCTCCTCCGCGAGGCAGGTCGCCTCGTCCACGGCGCAGCTGCTGGTGGCTTGCAAGGTTAGTACCAGGATCTCTGCCGCGCGGCTCCCTCGTGGAGGCGGCCAACGCGCTCGTGCAGGGCGCCGCCAGCGAGGAGCGGCTCATCTCCTCCGCGAGGCAGGTCGCCTCGTCCACGGCGCAGCTGCTGGTGGCTTGCAAGGTTAGTACCAGGATCTCTGCCGCGCGGCTCGTGGCCGCCGCCGCGCACAGCCTCGTGGAGGCGGCCAACGCGCTCGTGCAGGGCGCCGCCAGCGAGGAGCGGCTCATCTCCTCCGCGAGGCAGGTCGCCTCGTCCACGGCGCAGCTGCTGGTGGCTTGCAAGGTTAGTACCAGGATCTCTGCCGCGCGGCTCGTGGCCGCCGCCGCGCACAGCCTCGTGGAGGCGGCCAACGCGCTCGTGCAGGGCGCCGCCAGCGAGGAGCGGCTCATCTCCTCCGCGAGGCAGGTCGCCTCGTCCACGGCGCAGCTGCTGGTGGCTTGCAAGGTTAGTACCAGGATCTCTGCCGCGCGGCTCGTGGCCGCCGCCGCGCACAGCCTCGTGGAGGCGGCCAACGCGCTCGTGCAGGGCGCCGCCAGCGAGGAGCGGCTCATCTCCTCCGCGAGGCAGGTCGCCTCGTCCACGGCGCAGCTGCTGGTGGCTTGCAAGGTTAGTACCAGGATCTCTGCCGCGCGGCTCGTGGCCGCCGCCGCGCACAGCCTCGTGGAGGCGGCCAACGCGCTCGTGCAGGGCGCCGCCAGCGAGGAGCGGCTCATCTCCTCCGCGAGGCAGGTCGCCTCGTCCACGGCGCAGCTGCTGGTGGCTTGCAAGGTTAGTACCAGGATCTCTGCCGCGCGGCTCGTGGCCGCCGCCGCGCACAGCCTCGTGGAGGCGGCCAACGCGCTCGTGCAGGGCGCCGCCAGCGAGGAGCGGCTCATCTCCTCCGCGAGGCAGGTCGCCTCGTCCACGGCGCAGCTGCTGGTGGCTTGCAAGGTTAGTACCAGGATCTCTGCCGCGCGGCTCGTGGCCGCCGCCGCGCACAGCCTCGTGGAGGCGGCCAACGCGCTCGTGCAGGGCGCCGCCAGCGAGGAGCGGCTCATCTCCTCCGCGAGGCAGGTCGCCTCGTCCACGGCGCAGCTGCTGGTGGCTTGCAAGGTTAGTACCAGGACATATAAATAATCATGATCGATTTAAAGCTGTGAAAGTTGATATTTGATCTTCAGAAAAAGTGAAGGCTACAGATCTTTTGTGATATCGGAAATTTCTTAAGACTTTAAGTATATGGCATTTGAAATATATTTCTACATGGTTCTAAAAGGACTGCTTCATTAATTATCCAAAAAAATAAAAACGCTTTATTTATTGTTTTTAACGTGTTTTACTAAAATAACCATTATTTTTGCAAGTTTCTTTTCATTCTTATTATCAATACAGTACAGCCATTCTAATAAGTCATATATCAGATACGTGCTAAAGCTATACCGGAGGGTCCATTTTCCTTTGATCACATATCTTTTGTTATAAAACTGATAGCTGACAAATATGGCTTATATTAGGATTTCCTTACTATAAACGTAATAACACAACATTTAAGGCTCTAATTGATCTTACCCAGGTGAAAGCCGACCCATCATCAGAATCCACTCGCCGCCTGCAATCGGCCGGCGCTGAAGTGATCCGATCAACTGACAACCTTGTCAGAGCTGCGAGGGATGCCATACAGTGTGAGGAGGAGAGGAGCTTGGTGCTGAACAGGAGAATGGTGGGGGGAATCGCTCAGGAGATCGATGCCAGGTGAGTTGTGCAAGTTATCTACGAAAAAAACTATTCAAATAAGCCACCTGAATTACACAATGCAATTTCTGGGTTAAATAATGTAACTTCTGGGTTAAACTATGTAACTTATGGTTTAAACAATGTAACTTCTGGATTAAACAAAGTAACTTTTGGGTTAAACAATGTAACTTCTGGGTTAAACAATATAACTTCTGGGTTAAACAAAGTAACTTCTGGGTTAAACAATGTATTTTCTGGGTTAAACAAAGTAACTTCTGGGTTAAACAATGTATTTTCTGGGTTAAACAAAGTAACTTCTGGGTTAAACAAAGTAACTTCTGGTTTGAACAAAGTAACTTTTTGGCTAAACAATTACATAGTTTGGGTTAAACAATATAACTTCTGGTTTAAACAAAGTAAATTTTTCGGCTAAACAATTACACAGTTTGGGTTAAACAACGTTATTTTTGGGTTAAACAATGTAACTTCTTGGTTAATTAAAAAGTGTCATTGTTTTGGTAAAAGAACGTCATTTCTGGGTTAAACAATGTAACTTCAGGGTTAAACAACGTGACTTCTTTATGTTAAACAAAACAATTTCTGGGTTAAACAATGCAACTTCTAGGGTAAACAATGTCTCTTCTGAGATTAAACAAGGTATCTTCTGTAGCAAAATAAAGTGACATCTAGAGTAAATAAAACGAAGGCACGCGTTAACTCTGTTCCAGGTCCGAAGTGCTGAGAATAGAGAAGGAGCTGGAGGAGGCTCGCGGCCGCCTGACCGCCATCCGGCAAGCCAAGTACAAGCTGCGCGCCGGGGACACTTCCGGCGACGACACCGACTACGCCGGGTACTACAGCGACGCGTCCGGGCCGCAGACCAAGTGAGTGAGGTGCCACACTGGAGAACTAATAATAATAATACATCTATTCACCAGAAAAACACACGTGTGCACAAAATTTCTTTTCTGTCAAGCTAAATAATAGCTTAAGGGCAAACAAATTTCTCCCCTTTATCTCAATAGAATTTTACACAATAGTATTATTTATAACAATATTATACTACGAGTAGGTACTACAAGTTTTTAACCGCCACGAAATGGCAACGGCGCGCCGAACGAAACAGAAGTGTCCTATCATTACTTGTCGCGTGTTATTTGCCATGATAAGACGCGTTATGCGCTTGTTTTGTTTTATTAATAATGGGTTTGCTCTTGACTTTAGTCTTGGTCATAGGACAGAGACACTTGTTAACACAAAATGGCAGCATCAAAATCCTCATCAGAACAGATATTAGACATTTCCAAAGCGAATATTTAAAAAATTACACACAGTTACTGTTGGAACTTTTTGAATGTTGAAATAGACGAAAACAAAAGAACAGTATTATATGACCAGTTGTTCTGTGAAGCTTGTATTAAAAGATGAACCATTATAATTATACATGATAGTTACCATTAATAAGGGACTCGTAATCGTTAAGCGGTGTGTTACTTATGTATAAAAATAAGAAATTGAAAAAAACATAGCGTCGGCGCGGGGATTGAACCTGGGACCTGTAGAGTACCGCCCCACTGCTCTGCCACTGAGCTAACGGCGCCCCGTCCGAACCCTTCCATTTTTTTTACCTGCGACCTCTATTGCAAGTTATTAATACCGTAAATTTTTGTAAAATACTAAGTATTCATATTTAATTGAAGTTCTTATTCTAATATATTTTCATTTTAATTATTTCGGAGTTATTTATAATTTTTCCCGGTTATTATAAAAGCATAATACGAAAATAGTTTTTTTTATTACGCTTATATCTCGCGCCGCCGATGACGCCGCCGCGGTCGACCTCAAACAGTCGGCGCCGCCGCCGCCCTTTTAGCCATCGGCGCTCATATCTAGTCCAAAGAGATCGTTGGTAAGTGACGGCCGATGTGGCGCAGTGGTAGTGCGACTGCCTGCTACGCAAAGGTTCCGGGTTCGATTCTCGGCGGGACGCTCATAAAGTTAATATTTATCACTGTGAATTTGTTCCCGGTCTGGTTAGGACATTGCAGGCTGAACCACCTGATTGTCCGTAAAGAGAGATGGTTCCGTGCTTCGGAGAGCACGTTAAGCCTTCGGTCCCGGTTGCTGTCTATGATTACTTAGACGGCGGTCGTTACACAACCATGTCAGAGGCCTACTACTAGTAGTCGGCGGTTGAAAAACTCTGACACCAGGGTTCGTCGGGTCGTTGACGATTCGGTGTCCCACACGAAAAAAAGAAAAAAAAAAGAAAAAAAGAAAAAAAAGAAAATGAATTTATTGACACAAAAATAATACCTACAATATTATTTGTCCCAACTACTCTGATTTAAGTATAGCGATAGGGTACAAAGGTTTTGCCACGAAGCAAATACTACTGATAGGTTTTTGTGAAGCCTTCCCACCCTGCCAGTCATTTTGATTGAAAATTAGCACAAAAATGAATGTTTTTGATTATGTTTATATCAAAATGACTTCGAGGTTAATAAAAAACAAGTCTTCACCCGTTACAGTACATTTTGTATTTATTTCTCTTACAGATTCAAAACCCCAAACAGCAGTTTCCAAAACACGACCTACAGTCCCAACTCGACCTACACCACGCACAACACCACTCAGAACACCCAAAACACCACCAACTTATCCCACCACGTGTCCCAACTCAACCAGTCCATACACGGCACCCCCTACTCACCCGGATACGCCCCAGTCTCGCCGGGATATAACCAGACCTCGCCGGGATATACCCCAGTCTCGCCGGGATATAACCAGCCTGGGCCGGGAAATGCTCCAACTTCGCCGGGATATACGCAAAGCGGACAGAATACGCAGTCGTACACGCAGAATGTGCAGAGTACCACTAGTTTTGGGGTAAGTTTAGTAAACACTTTGCCTGTATATTTCTCATTTTAGTTCGCATATTTTCTTTGAATTTGAGAATCATATAAAGCGTCACTAAAAGTCTCATATAAAGAGTGATTTCAAAATGAAATCAAATATTTATTAAGATTCCAAAGCAAGGATTTTTTCACTTTTTAAAGTATTAATTGAAACATATTCTTACTTTATTTTTTTAGTCAGGCAGAATATGATATATAGGTAACTGATAAATTATAACTATATCAGACTGTTTGACTATTCTTATATTGGAAGTTGATTAATAGTACATTGTTGTCGAGGTATGGAAAATAAGACTTTGCTGGACGAGTCAGGCGAGGACTTCAATTATACAAGTCAAGCAAAGTAATTTTCCCCGAGGCTTACATAGTGTTTTTCTCAAAAAAAGGCTAGGAAATGAAAGATTGTACTTCTTATAAAAGTTAGCTAGCGACCACAACACAACGAAACAAATAAAAATTTACAATTTTCCCACCATTTGTAATTTTTTAAAATAAATTCGCCTGTAAGGCACAGTATTACGTAATATTCAGCCATACTAAATGTTTAGTTCATTCTTTTCTTTTTTAATTCAGGACAGGCAAGGGTCTTCACATCATACATTACAGCCTCGTCTTTAGTTACCTGTTTCATACAAAATTACGTTCCGTTTCTATGAGAGTCATCGAGATAATTTTGAAATCAAATTATGTGGGTTTAGCGTATAACGAATTTATCTTAATGGACACCAGCAAAGGATTTCCATACAACTTTGCTGGCGTGATCTGAGACGTGACAAACAATGTGAAACTTCGCGGTTTCTTTTTTTGAAAGAAATGAACACATTTCCTAGCATGTTTGAGAAAAGCAATGGTTTTTGAGAAAGAGGAAAATATGACAGAGTGTAAAATTATGATAGAAGAAGAGAGGGTGGAGCAAGTGAAAGAGTTTGTGTATTTGGGCTCCATGTTCACATCAGATGGAAAGTGTGAAAGTGACATCGAAAGAAGGGTGAATGCCGGCAACATGGTGAATGGAGCGTTGCACGCTTTTATGAACAGTCAGAAAATCTCTGATAAGGCTCGTCTGGCTGTGCATAGAGGGGTGTTAGTTCCGACACTTATGTATGGGAGTGAAAGTTGGGTATGGCAGAAAAAGCATGAAAGTAGAATAAATGCAGTACAAATGAGAGCGTTAAGAAGTATGGTTGACGTAAAATTGTGTGACAGGATAAGGAATAGCGTGATAAGGGAACGTTGTGGTATAAAAGAAGACGTAGTGACTGGTGTAGAAAAGGGTATGCTTAAATGGTTTGGTCATGTAGAGAGGATGAACGAAAGAAGATTAACGAAACAGGTGTATATGGCAAGTGTGGATGGGAACGTCGGAAGGGGAAGACCTCGACGAACGTACCTCGATCAAATCGGGGACGTGCTAAAGAAAGGTCAGGTCAAGAGTACCCTAAACCGACGAGCATGCATGAAGAGATTGATGAATGTGGAGGAGGCGAAAGAAGTATGCCAGGATCGTAGTAAGTGGAAGGAAGTAGTCTCTGCCTACCCCTCCGGGAAAAAGGCGTGATTTATGTATGTATGTATGTTTGAGAAAAAAAACGTTATCACTTATAGTGCTATTATTATATTATTATGGCGGGTGACAGGAGTGATGCCAGTAGGCAGAATGGAGGGTTCCAGGTGGTGTCGGGTAAAGGGTAGCTACCCGCCTGGCCGGGTGTTGTGTCCAGGGGACCGACTGGTCCGCCTGGATAGAATCGGAAGTTGTATATATGCGTTGCGCGGGGAAACACTTCGATACCGCGTTTCAGGCTCTTTGTTTCTCTGTACATCTGTCACGTGGCGCCATCTTGCAGATATATTGGAACTTCTGTTGTGTCTTGCTTGCTCTTGAACCACTTTGAATAAGCTTCTTGCAGTAGCTGCCAGAGGTCGCTACATTATTATATATATATACGAGAAAATATATTAGAAAATAACTAATAAAAAGCACTGCAATACAGATTTTCAAATTATGAATGTGAATATCATATTGAGTGTGAGTGTTTTTTAGCACTAACTGTCCCACTTAATCAGGGCGCTCCCCAACCCGCGGCCAACGGCTACAGTCGCCAGGAGACGTACACGGTGCAGAGCCCGAGCTTCTCCAGCTTCCGGCCGCACCACGAGCAGCACAAGCACCACGAGCAGCACAAGCACGATGAGCAGCACAAGCAGAACTACGAGGGGTTCACCACTCGGTGAGTCGCGCGGCCAGCTCGCCTCGCTCGTGAGATGTTCCGCTCGTTATGTCTTCGTAAAATGTCCTTTATTAAATTGTACACAAGGTCCCTTCGTGGCTGTTTACGACACTCGCAGGAAATGGGTTGATGCTATTTCAAGCCAGCATCTCACAACCTATCTTTTAAGTTTTCAATTATTTTGGGGCCATGTGCAAGGACCATGCATTAAAAAGGACATTTTATGAAAGGATATGCGAAGAAAACTGAAACTAAGACTTAAGTCATATCTGTAAGCCACGAGCGGGCCGAGTCTTGTAAA
Source organism: Tuta absoluta (assembly GCA_027580185.1). Lineage (NCBI taxonomy): Eukaryota > Metazoa > Arthropoda > Insecta > Lepidoptera > Gelechiidae > Tuta > Tuta absoluta. Next base: position 71,994 of record JAQAHW010000120.1, on the reverse strand, counting down.
ATAACCTTTGATACATCAGATAGTTCTTGGACCACATAATCTAAATACTTACCACACATTTTTTTTACTTGCTTGGCTTGCGTATGATAAAATAAGCCAATTATCGAACAAATCTGTATTAATAAATCTTCTTATGCACTGCGCACTTTAATCACAATTCTACAAATAAAATTATTAATTAAAAGATTATTAATAGATTATGAGATTCTATGCTGTCCAAGAGTTTTCTGTTATAGAAACCAGCTCATTAATCAATAAAAATAAAAATCGTAATTCCGTTTTTTAAATATTTTTGATCAAACACTAATTTCTAATTCGCTTTCTTTCCACGCCGCCCTGGATCACAGATGATTAATATATTTCTAACACTCTGTATAACCAAACAGAACAAGGATTGCTACACCCTATATAATGTGCCTTCGAACTTATGATGAGTGCCTACTAGACTGTTTTTGATAAAGTTTTTATTAATTTTAAGATTTGGATTTCAAAATTTTATATGGTGCGTTTCTATATTTGTTATTGAATGAATTTTGGGTTTTTATTTTGAGCTGCTTGAAATATAGATTAGATTAATCACTAATTTTGCACCAACGATACAAGTTTTTCATAGAAACATAAGTCGAAAACCAGCAAACAGTATGTATTTCGAATTTCCGACCTAAGTTTCTGGGTAAAGGTTCCGCTAAAAGAAATAAAAGCCCAAAATTCCAAAGAAATGTTTAGCATTTTCCAAATTTTATGCCCTAGAATGTAAGAAGCTATTTCTATGCTCTTCCTAAGCGCATGTCACCTTCGGAAAATGTCCGCAGACCGGAGTTTTCATACTGATTTATAGATAAAGACATTGTTTAGATTTTCAATACAAAAGACATAGTGAAAATATACTTTCTTTGTAAACATGAGTTGTCAGACGAAAACATGGGTCGTCTGATTGTCTGACAATACTTGGGTCGTCTGACAAAACATGGGCCGTCTGACGATACATGGGTCGTCTGACAAAACATAGGTCGTCGCTGTCGTCGTGTGAACCAGTCATATGATCGCTTAAATGGACATAAGCATGGTTGAATAATTTACATAATTGAAATGTTAAGAAGTGTATAAATTCATGATATTCAAAATGTAAACAATGTCTTTCAAAATACATAATGTGTCTTAATAATGTAGCCGTTTATAACTGTACCCTAGATCTGAACAAGTCTTTGTTTACAGCAACTCGAGAAATGACAGAACGATGAAAAATAAGTAAGTTTTAAAACAAACAAAACGGACAAACGCTCGCTTCCCACCGTGTATATTGTCACGCGCGGCTGTCCCTTTTGCTAAAGATTGCAGTGTTTTTTTTATTGTGAACATAAATGGCGTTGGTTGTTCAGATTTCTTGAAAATAATTCGTTGTGTGTATTGCTTTTGTACATAAAATGCGTCTGCTAAATAATAGCAGTGAGTGAGGTTTTCTAATTTTATAAACACACACAACTTGGCTTATTCCAAAATACTTAAAATATATGAGATAATACTAATATATGTTTTCTATAGATGACAATCAAGACCATCCAAAAATGCTAAAAAAAGTGTTTACGTAAAATATTTATTTAACTTAAACAAACTTTTCATAATGGATATTTTCTTTAAAAAACCATCTGAGAACAACACCATTATGTTTTTCAAAAACTCAAATGAAAGCAGAATTCAAACCACATCGTTCTGTACATATAATAAATGTGTATTATTTAATATTAATTACGTGTATGTTTCTTACAGCTTGTCCCTTGTAATTATCTTTTAATTATTTATGTGATAGCTCTAGCCTAACTCGGATCGGAACGAAATTAAAAACAGTAATACCTAATTGTGTGTCAAAGTGAATGTTCTCCAAAAACTTAGCCAAACTAATGAATAATAATTAATGTGTATAGGTGGAATCAAATATTATGAAAATAATTATCAGATTTTACATATTATCAAAAAGAAATATGGGTCGTCAAACTGGCTCTGATCATAAAAAATACCATAAATTTAATTGGGATTAATACTCCAAGTTGCATAAAAGTTTGATTAAATTCAGTGCAAATATTTGTAGCGTGAGTTCTACTTGTGAAACTAAACAACTTTTCTGAGGGTAAATTTTTCGAAATATTGAAAATAAAAAAATACCTTTTATACAAAGTGTACTTTGTGCACCTTTTCTTATGGGAGATTAATTTTTTCATATTTTGACCTATGTTTCCTGGGAAAAAATGTTCAGTTTCACGAGTAAACCCACTCTAAAAAATTTTTGCACTGAATTTAATAGGAGCTTATATATTTCAACAATACGACCCATATTTACAATGGTTTGACGAGTTTACGACCCATGTTTTTCTGTTGATTCCAATTATTGCTGACGACCTACTGTTAAATGAGGCATCTTTCATTATTTTTATTTGATTCCACCCTCAATCTACGCCCTGTACTAAACTGTTCCGATCTGTAAACTAATCTGTAAACTTTTCCAAATTAACCGCATGCCAGGTCGAGCGATACCGAGGCGTCCGTGGTGGTCAAGTCGATGCACCTGCCGGAACTGCGCAGGGCGCTCGTGCCCGGTTGCCATGGTAACCAGGCGGCCGAGGTTACCGTGGTAACGGAGACTATAACGTATAAGCGGGAGCGCGCGCCGCCGCCGCCGCCGCCGCGACGCGTCTCACTGCTTAAGTATGACGAGGATAGTAAATAGATGGGTTCGTCTCTCTTTCTAAAGCACCGGGGGTAGGTCATTGTTGCACCAACATTATTGGTAGGTCCCAGTCTGGGTAAAGGGTTGGATTCTGTTTCGAAAGTTACGTGTGAAGTTGAAAGCAATTTGGTTGACTTACAAAAAATTTTGCGTGTCTGGTCTTATTATTCACAATAACATAAAATTGAACAATCGCGTAATCTTTGCCAAATCACATAATACGAATTTCTAATAGTCTGATTTAATGATATTGGCAGACGCGGTAAATTATTCGAATATTATGTGCCAAACATCAATGTATAAAACAAGTATAGAAAAACTAAAATTGAGTGATGAGACGTCGAAAACTTATTTTAACGTTAAATGGATGGTAAACTTAAACTAATTAACAATTAATTATTAATTCACTGAATTTCAAAATCACTGCCTTCGCACTCTTCACACGTAACTAAACAGATAAAGATGAAAACCTTTACACTTACAAAGCGCCTTAAAAACAAGGATAAGGAATCATCAAAGCAAATTAGATAAAAAAATTGCAATACCGACACCATCACGCCACGACCACGATCTCCTGCTATTGGACGCTATGCATCTAAATGTTATTAATAAATAATATATCTTGATCTTACTTTTGTAGAACTAATAATTTGACCAAACTTATAACTTTTAATGTGCTGTTTCTTAATATTTTCTTCATTCAATATTTATCTTTTAAGTATTTTTCTCTATTACAAATCTGGCCGCTTTACTAAAGTACAAAAAATATATACCCTTGCATTGCGTTTTCAAATATCAATTTAATAGTAGTGTGTATTTGGTATATTTCATTCACTCCTTCATGAAACTCTGACACAGTAATAACGACTGCCATGAGAGCCTCTAGGAAAATAATGAATTTCCCATTATTATTTCCTATTAAATTATATACACTTCATCACTGAATAGACTTTACTTGTAGATGCATGGCGCCCTACTAGCATTCTTCTTTGTGGGTTTCTATTCTAACTTAATCATTCCTAAATAACTTTCTTTCTTTATTAACTAAAAACTAAATCGGTGTAATGCATGGCATGTTCCTTTGGTGTTGGTTAAATATTCAAAAGTAAATTCAAATTCATCAAAAATAAATTACTAACGAAAACAAACTTAACCTACTAAGCAACAGTAACTTTTTCAGTTACGAAACCCGTCTGTACGACACGCCGCGACCCGCCGACTACAAAACCGAGGAGCAGAAACAATTTGAGTCGCAACAGTACTATTCCAAAGAGAGGTTCGGCTATGAAGCTCCTAAAACACCTCTCAGTCCCAAATTCAACGCTCGCGAACTCAAATTCGATGACAAACCTGAACCGATCTACTCTTCTCTAAAGAAACCACTAGATGGCGTTGGACAAACGTTCACTGAACACCAAAAGTCGACTGAAGCGATTCCTGGCGGAGTCAAACAATCCGAATACACGATTAAAAGCGAATCGTACTCCTCTTACCCAAAGGTCGATATTACCAAAACAGTCAATAGGGAAGAAATCAAATCTCCCTTCACGTCGACGCCTTTCAAAACGGAGAAGTCAGACTTCAGCCAGTTTTCGCAGCAATCGCGATCTGAGTTCCAAAAAACTGGTCAAGAGTTGGTGAAAGTGCCGACGCCAGAATTCGAGAGAATCGCATCGCCTTACGGCAAAGACGTGCACAGCTACGGCGGACCGAACTACATGGAAGAAACCACGACAGAGGTCAAAGAAATACCGAACGGAACTCAAAAGATCACAACCACCAAAGTCTACAGTTCGTCACCTGTTAACATAACCTCAACCAACACCAAATACGAACCGATAAAACTGGAAGGCATCGACGAACTATCCAAATCTTTCGATAACGACTCCCGATACAGCACGCTTGACTCACGATTCAACACTTTAGATTCCAAAATGTCGTCCGACACAAGTCGGTCATTCATGAGGCCGTCAGAGTTCCAAAGCCAGGACTACCAGTCGACCACCAACGTCAGTAAGATCAAAAAGCCATCGGAATTAGTGAAAGAGATCGACAGCTTGGACAAAAAGTTTGCGAAGTCGACCATCACGTCGGAAACAATTGAAAGAAAGTCCGTGATGACAAGTTCACACAAGTCTGAGAGTAGCTCGACGGTCACCAAGAAATTCGGCAACTTTTAAGGTATAAATGAAACTGTGTTGTGTTGTACGGCTTAAAGTTTTTAACGCGATTTGGACTATAGCTGAATTAGAACGTTTATTATACCATATAAACTAACAGAATATTAAAAATAAAAAATAAATCACTTATATATGAAATTAACTGTATTCAAACCATAAAACTCTACATACAACTTTCTTATTGAAACATAGGTCGTAAATGAGACAGGTGTTGATAAGAACATAGGTCGTAATACTTGTAATATGAGAAAGTTGTCTAGTTTAAGGGTAAACTCGCTTCCTACATAAATGTTCAGTAGATTTTTATCCTTTTCCGATTTTATGAGTGAACAATCAACCATTTCATTGATAGCATAAACATATTCAGCTAAAGTTCAGGCAGTGTGAAATAACAAGCACAGAGTTGTATGTGGCGACTGAACGAGAACGCTTATGCACATTTGACTAGTTTATAATGATTTTTTAGGTTATCTTGTCTTGTGGGTTTTATTTAGTATTTAGTCTAATGGTATATTACAGTCTGTAAACTTTATTTGTTACATACAATTTTTAATTAAATATAACTCACAAGAACAGTAGAATGAGCTCGATTTTAAATTTAAAATGAAAATTTGCGGTGCTAGAAGATTTTCTATAGATGATAAAGTATAGTATTTAAACGCGGTGCCTGAAGCTTAGGCCTTATCCAAATTTTATTGATGTTCCATTATTTCTTATAAATTCTATTGATAACGGAATGTTTATATATTTCAACGAGAAAATGTTTTTCCTGATTGTGGAATGTAAGGACACCTTGAAATAATAAAAATAAATTGAACCAACAAACACGAAATAATATGAATAATGTTTTACGTTTGAAAAACTTAGTACGATTCTGTGTGAGCTTACTTTTATGATACCACAATTAAAACATCCCCATAGATTGTAAAAGATATAAAAAAAACTATTTTGCAGAATTTGTATAATGGAACTAAATATTAATTTAACTCCTTACATTCCACAATCAAATAAGTTATTCACAAAGTGCTAGTCCTTCGGGAACCTTATACAAGAGGCCTTTATAAATATTATTATAAAACAGATTTTATTCACGACCACAGACACTCTTAAATAATAAATAGTTGAAGTTAATAAAATCATCAATGAATAGAAGAAGCAATAAAATTTACAAATAATTCATCTGAAAAGAATAAGTCAAAGAATTAAATGTATTTTTTGAGTGTCTGTTGAAAAAAATAAGAGCCGTAAGTGCCATGAAGAATATATTACTTTACTTTCGACAACGTGCCTTTAAATTAAGATTATTTGTGTAATTATTATACATTTTTTGAAATATTTTAAACAATGTGTCTTGAATATGCCCCAAATAATTATATTTATGATTAAACAAGAAATGTGCCATTGCCAGCCATTTAACTTATAAGTGTACATTTATGTATAGCACTTAATATGAATGTGATTATGTAGAATATTTTGCGTAGCTGTAGATTAGTAGTGATCTTTTGGTGCAATTTTTATAAAACTAATATAATTCAAAATTAACAAACTACATAAATACCGATGATAATTATTAATCTGTAGCGAAGTACAATTATCTCGTTTATAATTAACTGAGGTTTTTTGCAGCTTTTACTAAATACTAAAAATGTATATTGACAGTGGAATGAACATTCTAATAATGTAACATAGGTGTAAGTTAACAAAATGCATTTCTCAAATTATATAAACGTATTTTTCTGTTATTTTGTAGCGAGATCGTTACAACGGTGACTACAGAAGTAGCCTGAAGTGTCTGCATATAATTATATAATATATTACTATTATATAACTTACGTCAATGCATAAAATTCGAAAACTATTTATGTGCCTTAATTATTTTGCCGCTTTTACAATTTATGAATTACTGTAGAGATATATTCATATTGATAAAACGTATTTTGTAATTTATATGAGCCCGCGATTGGTACTCGTCCACTGAAGGTAAAATACACCAATTCTATTAGGTTTAGAAATATATAATTATACAACATAGATGTACTATGTATACATAGCTGTAGTTCCTCGCCTTTGTATAGGTATTACAAACAAGTCAATATTAAATGAGATACATTCAATAACTGTCAAAGATCTAATATACTTATATGAAGGCGTTTTAAATGTTATATTAACGAAAATTCAAGTTCGTTACCCAGGCTAAATTATGTGTCTTATAATTATATAAATTCAATCTCATGAATTGAATATTATTAACTTATTAATTATTATATTATATTAAAATGAAGTAACATCTACTTAATCAATGTAGGACTAATTCGATGTATTTTATAATTTCGACATAATTATGGATCTAATATTTATATTGTAATTACTATAATTAATATACTTTTGATACCTACTGTATGTAAACTTAAAATAGTTTCAAAAGGTGGTATAGTTTTTATTATGTAAGAATACGGAAATAATATCGAATCGAACATGATAAATATTTTTTATTAGTTGTGTCGTATTCGTATTACACCAGACTTCATTAAATTGGGGTTTAAAAAGAATTGCGTTAGTTGCTTCTAAAAATAGTACCATCTTTTATATATTTACCTGTCAAAATATAATAATCCCTTAGTTGTTAAGTAGAAGGTAATCTCAGTCTGAAACCAAATAAAATCCACATTTTTATTAAACTAATTTGTTGTTTAATATAATTTTAGATTCGGCTTGATTTTTGGATTCTAATTATTATTGATTTGTTGACCTTGTTTTTTGAGATTTTATGCTAATATTGTACTGCCTTAAAACATCATTTTAATGTACGTACGTATCTGCCATTATTATTTAATATTAAATGTACTGAACTGACTATTACATGATCAACAGTTTTTTTTTTGCAAATTACGGTGCAGAATGCTTCTTATAGACTTTGAATTACTTCATAATATTATATATAATATAACCGTTCACATACATTTTAATGGTGTTTTGGCCTTATGTTGGTATTGTCATTACATTACTTTTATAATTATATTATAATTATAACATAGCATAGTCGGGCATTGTACGGGATGAATGACTACATGATATAATAAAATCTTTTAACTATTTTCCTTGAATTTTATTTAAAACTACACCAACTATTTAAAACTAGGCCAATCTCTCTCAAAACAAGACATTCCTTAATGCATTATATACCACCTTGCCGAGCAAGAAAAAGTAAGAACTTTAAAGAAGACTTTTACACTAATAAATTCTATGATTCTATGAGAAATAAGAAACCAGCGAGAGGTTGGTTTGTTTCCCTACACTCATCACTATAATTAAACTCATGCAATAATAAAACACGTGATTAAATTAGTTCAATGCACAGTGTGCAAAAATGGAAAGAATAAAAAAACACAACAGTGTTATTTGAAAAAAGTAAGGGTTTCACTACAAAAAATAGACATGTTTAGACAGCGCTTGTTTTTTCAAACGCTTTTTTTATATTATCAATCTGCATAAACAATGTCTTAAACTTTATTGTGACCCTTAAACCCGCGTTTGGACATAGTTTAAATTATAAATTGTTATTTGCAATAAAAGGAAAGTTTTGTTCATAATAACCCTTAAATTAATACAAAATATTTCACAAATGGTTACATTAAAAATATGTATGATTATCTATGACACGACCGAGACAAGTGGCGAAATCTCATATAAAAGAAAAAAAAACCTTATCGAAGGCCAAGACTTTGGGTCGTCTATGGCGAAGTAAGTATGTATTATATGCATCCCCAACCCCTCAAAATAGTATTTTAATCTTACTATCTTACGTTAAATGAAATGTCGCCCATACCTATTAAATAAAAATGTATCAAAATAGCAATTATTTTTGCTTCATATGATATTTACGGAAGTGTTACCTCGAGCCAGGACGTTGTTATGATGTACCTACAGAGGGTGAGTATTGTTTTTGTTTATTCATTTTACAATGGTGTTTGTCAATAAACCGAAAAAATTATCTTTGGTAAAATGGGTCGTAAACTCGTAATAATAAGATCAATATTACGACTCACTTTTTCTTCGCGCGGAAGTTGATTAGATTCATGTTAATCACAGAGTACAATGTGAAAAATATTTTATTTATACTTGGATGGATGTTTCCGGTTCCCACCAAAAGTTTAACCTCAACTAACCAATTCGCACTAAGCGCTTCCAGTCATCATTTATAATGCGCACTGCTAAAGAGTGGAACTCACTACCTGCGTCTGTTTCCAAACTCATACAACCCTAATCTCTACAAAGTAAGAGTGAACAGGCTTCTTCTGGGTGAGCTCACCACCATCACAACCATCTTAGGCTCTGTCTCTGTCCTATGACCTAGACTAGAATCAAGAGCAAACCAATACAAAAAAAAACTACCCAATATTAATGAATTTCAAAACAAATGAAAAATATAAAATTACTTGCTGTGCTTTATAGCAGGTGAATGAGCCCATGAAACTTAACAAATTAAAAGAAAATGTCAAATTATAGACTTGCGACGATTCAAGTAGGTCGCTCAAAAAAATATTTTGGACTTCTTACAAAATGACTCTGGTCTGGTTCGTCACATTTGTTATGCCTACCTACATGCAAATCATTTATTTCCAACACAAAATAGGTAAAGAAATAAAAATATAAGCACAACATTCCAATATTGAACCTAGGTACACAAAAGTACGTACAGCATGGAAAAAAGGTATGGGCACAGTGCAGTGTTGATTTTAAGCCCACATAAAGAGGCAAATTTTTATTATTACCAAGTACTTATGTTCGAATATTTTCAAACCACGATAAGCTCTAAGATTTGTTTTGGAAGTAGGTAATAACTAATTTGTAGAGTTTTCAGTCTCACAAATCCGAGTTACTTCACTTGTTAATGTTTTACTCGGTTATCAGATTTCGTGCATTGTGTGTGATTTAATGTGTGTGACCCTCGTGTTTCGGTGGCGTTGGCCTACTATTGGACTATTCCCTGCCACTGCATAGCGGCACTGCGCAACCAATGCCGACGTTGAGAGGTTGCCAGCTTACTATTAACGCCCAGTTTTAGTAGGAAAATGTTTCACGGTGTATTCATTCCGGGCATAGTTGCGATATGTATTCGAGCAGGGCCCCGATTCTCTTATGTTTTCTATTGTTATGCCATGGGAACTCAACTGCCGTGTTATTTCCATATTGATTATGTATACTTCAAACTATTGAAACACAACTGAGAATCTTTTCAAAAAGCAGAATACCTACGGCCCCAGGACGTATTTTGAAGAAAACAATAGTATACAGCTATCGTATCATATTATGTTAACATCCATGACACAAAGGATCACGGGTCGTTCGGCTACTCGGCGTCTCAAATGTAAAAAAAACTATCTATGTTTCTTGGGAAAGGAAACGTGGTTTATTTTAATGGGAGCTTAAGTACAGTCAAATGCAGGTAAACGAGACCCCACTTCAGCCAACTAAATTCAGGCCAACGAGAAAGAATTAAAGATAGGTAAGATACTCAGAAAGAATAACTAATGAAAACAACTAGTTAAGGCAAGACGACTTGGAAGTCATAGTTAACGAGTCTTTTGCGAATGTTTTTCTCCAACAATCCTCAGACAAAACACATAAACTTTGCTTCCCATCGTTCGCGGAATACAGAAATGTCTGAAATATTATCTTTGTCCAGGCAATGTATATCGATGTTTTGTTTGGAAAAAAGCAGCCGCAGGAGATTCGGCTTACCCAAGGTTGTTTTTCTTTTTTAACATATTCGTCATGGTTTCGCAGACGCAGCGCTTTTTTACTTTTATTAGTTCATATTTTCGCTGCAGGTTATTTTGGTAGCGCGGACTCTATGAGCCGAATTGGTAGAATGTTAAATGGAGTGCGGTGTAAAATTTCCGTCAGTGTCTGGCAGCCCCATCAGTAAAGCTAACACCGCGCGACGGGATGTCGATAATCTACAAGAATAATGCAGTTCCCGCATCCGTGAAAATACGATAATATTCGCGCAAACCCCACAACATGCTATTAGGTATTATGGTTATAACGTTCAGTGTGCGTTTAAAACAATATTAGTGATATTTTTCTTATTTAATGTATAAGCTTTACGTGATGAAAACAACCGGTAAGAATTAGGATTTATTTAAATAATTGGTGTTATTGCGATGTGTCTAAAATTAAACAAAATAAAAATGTTATAAAAATAAATCCAGTTCACAAAAAATATAACTCAGATATTTGTTATTTCAAATGATAATTCTACCGCAGTGAATAACTAGATAAACAAACAGATATCTGTAAATTATATAAGATTATTTATAATATAATGATAAACTGTGGTAATATATCGGTGTGGTTTAGTAAACACTGTGTCGAGTCCGATCTAGTGGCGGTCCCGCGTAAAATCAATACTCACTGCGCGCACTCCTTCCGATGTCTACAGTTACTCTACTCTACGCTAACTAGTACAGAAATGTTTTTCTTTCCAACAATAATATTAAACCTACGCTTACCTTATACAAGTACTACTCACTTTTATAAAAAATAAATGCTAGTTCTTTGAAAGTGTTTTATATAAGTTGTTAATTTAACCTCCACCAAGACCGCCAGGATTTTTTAATACACTTCTTAATAATTCCTAGAAACTTTTGATTTTTGCGTAAAATAGAAACTCCATTAAATACTGGTCACAATATTGAATAAAATAACTAAAGTTTACTATAGTATGCAGATATTTGGTTTAATTCAACCACTCATCAAAAAACCGCAATATAAATAAAAAAGGTAGTGCTGTTATACATAAACATCGACAAATATTTATTTACAGCCCAAAATGTGCCATTGTTACCGTAATGTAATCATCATTTTAACCAAACGAAACAGCATTTAAGATAAAAAAACATTGATACGATAGGAACGAATTCCAAAACAAGATATATGTAATGTGCACTCTTCAACTTTCTATGGAATTCAAATAATAACAAAAAACATTGAATAAATAATGAAAAATAATATATAATAAATCAACATCATGGAGAAAATATTTGTTAACAAAACTCTTTTCAAAAATTCGATTGCATTTATCACATAATCTTTCAATGGAAAGATTTTCTACAATAATGTTATTCAAGTATAAAAACTGTAGATGGGAGAGCCGTGATAGAGCAGCGTCGCGAGTTGTGAGGAGTCGAGGAGTCGGAGCCAGGATGGCCAGCTCGGCCAGGAGCTGAGCGTCTGCTGCTGACCAGTCCCAGAGAATACAACAAAATGCGGTGGATTTTTCCCGTGCCAGGTGAGTACCAGAGTCATATATTTTCAATATGTCAGTAACGATAATGTCTAATTCCAAGCTAAACTCCCGCAGTGGAAGCGATTTACACAGGTAAATTTCTAGTAAAATACCAGGAGTTCAACTGAAGGTAGACAATGGCCGCGTTACGCAGCGCTAAATAGCATACGCTGCACAATATAGCAGCGCATACTATGAATTAAACGTGAACCTAAATCTATTTAACTTAATTAACTAAGTTGAGTGAAATTGGCAAATGATGTGTTCTGACCTTTACATAACTCAATTCTGTAGTAAATACCGTCTGCCGATCTGGCGTTACGTCACACGTATTAGCACTAGATTCTAAGTAAGTACCTCCAAATTATATCACCCCACGAATTCCGCAATTCGTACTAAGGAGTCACAATGATATGGTACAACAAATATGACTAAAGGGAACACACTAAGACATACTAAGACAACTAGGTTTACCACTTACAGTCAACGTGCCGGTCCAAATGCATAAAATACCCAACGGAGAAAGGAAGTACAGGGAATGGATCAAAGAGGAATTCCGTGGGTACTTACAGGGCTGGGTGGAAAAGATATCGACACCCAGCATTCCACTACAGCCTTGGCGCGTTATTCACTTCAAACCACTCACAGCTTCTGTTCGTATTTCACTTTGATATTAGTCATTACGCGTGACCCAACCCGAATTTGGGTCGTACAAACGCGGGCCAAAATGGCCACCTGATGCCTATTCAACGCGACGCTCACGTGGAAGACGTCGAGACATCCAACAATCACTAAGCCTGGTATTCTAGTATAACCCAGGAGAACCGCAATAATACGATGCATCAACACGCGCGATCTCAAATTGAATCGTCCATTACACGCGGCATCACAAAACTCGTGGCGGGAAATCCGCACAAACACGATACTCGACGTCCGAACGGTTTTCGAGTGACTGAGTGCTGCGGCGCCGAAGCCACCGGTTGGCGCCGTCAGGCGGTCTGCGCGCACGTCGCCAGTCTCGCCCTGCGAGCGAGAAAGGGACAACACACGCCAAGAGCGACGCGTGCGATCGAGCACCGCGCCGCATTCATAGACCGTCACTAATACCTAACCTACCCCAGCATAGCAACGCTAAATTAAACATTCACCCGCCCTAGGCCGAATCCCTTAGGCCTATTCACTACTGGGGAGACGAGATAGCGTTGCTATTGCTCGCTTAAGAACTGAATCCCCTACCTGAACTGTCGCGACTCGAGGAGTGCCATCACTACCTGGGAACAAGTTGAGAATGCGCCCTCTGCGCCATCGCAGTGGCGGCAGGTTGGCATCCTTAACCAGAACGAGATCTCCGATGCGAGGGGGTTCAGTTCTGTCCGTCCACTTAAGGCGTTGCTGCAGAATGTGCAAATACTCAAGCGACCATCGCTTCCAAAAATTCTGAGACATTTGCTGCAGCAACTCATAACGCGTCAAACGATTGCTACTGACCTCTGTGTAGGGGTACTCTGGCAAGGCGTTAAGTGGTCGGCCAATTAAGAAATGCCCTGGTGTCAGGGCCTCCAGATCATTCGGATCTGAGCTAAGCGGACACAAAGGACGTGAATTGAGAACGGCCTCAATTTTACAAAACACGGTCGCTAGCTCCTCAAAGGTTAATATCGTTAAACCTATAACGCGCATCAAATGCGTCTTAGCGGACTTTACAACCGCTTCAAATATACCACCCCAGTGGGGGCATCCTGGTGGATCGAACACCCAGTTAATGCCCTGACGGGAGAGGCTCGTGCCGATAGCTTCCTCGTTTTCCGATAAAAACGTTATAATTTCTTTCATACATCGATCAGCGCCCTTAAAGTTGGTACCACAGTCCGACCTGATCAGCGCTGGTCGCCCTCTTCGCGACACAAATCTATCTAAAGCTGCTAAGAAAGCCTCCGTAGTGAGGTCGGCCACGAGTTCCAAGTGGACGGCCTTGGTTGCTAGGCACACAAACACGCACAAATACGCCTTGATTGACTTCGCGTTGCGAAGGCGTGATGCCTTTACCATAAAAGGCCCCGCAAAGTCCGTTCCCACACCCGCAAACGTCCAGGCTTCCGTCACCCGGTCCGGTGGGAGGTCTCCCATCTGAGGTTGCATTGTGGCTGCCTTCAACCGATAGCAAGGCAAGCACCGAAACACAATGTTCCGTACCGTACGTCGTCCAGACAAGATCCAAAACTCGCGCTGCAGAATAGCCAAAAGTGCATTGCAGCCCGCATGCGAGTTTTTCTGGTGACGATCCCTAACTATAAGTTCCACCAAAGGTCCCTTCTTTGGGAGTAACAGCGGATGCCGTGCTGAAAAGGGCAGGTTAGCGTTCCGAAGTCTACCTCCAACCCGGAGCATTCCATGCTCGTCCACGAACGGGTTGAGGCGCACAAGACCTCCCTTCAGCTTTCCACGGCCATCCCTGAGCAGCCTGGCCTCTTCCTCAAAATGTTCCGCCTGGACGACCCTAACCAATAAACTTAGAGCCGCATTCCGCTCCGCAGGCGAGAGGACAGGTGCCAAGTTCCGTTCTGCTTGAGGTTTTCTACAGTTGTTCACGAACCGTTTGATCCAACCTGTCACCCCTAGAAGTTTGTCGAGGGAGCTGTATCGTTCCAGCAAGAAAGCCGCACTAGGCTTAGGTACGATCTGCCCTACGTTCACTCGCAAACCTCGATCAGGTGGCCCAAGCGGCGACCCGCACTCATTGTATGGCCATCTCTCAGGTGACTCAGTCAGCCACTGAGGTCCCCACCACAGTGAGTGACCTACCAAATCAGGGGCCCTACATCCCCGTGAGGCGCAGTCCGCTGGGTTCTGTTCTCCCGGTACGTGTCTCCATACCAACGGAGTTTCCGATCCTTTAATCTGTGACACCCGATTTGCCACGAAAACCTCAAGAGTATGTACCGACGTCTGTAACCAGCACAGAACTATCCTACTGTCGGTCCATGCGTACACCGTTTCATCCAAATTGATGGTACCGCGTAGATTACTAGCGACATGATGTAGCAAGCGCGTGAGAAGCGCTGCTCCCGCCAATTCCAACTTTGGAATGGTCCATCTTGTCCTAACCGGAGCCACCTTACTCTTGGCCATAACCAGACGCACGTCTACAGTTCCCGTTGAACTGACTGTCCGCAAATAGACAGCTGCCGCGTACCCTCGCTCCGAGGCATCACAAAACCCATGTAGGGTAGCCTTACATCCCACCGATGGGAGCAATTTGCGAGGTATGGCGATGCGTACGATCCCTGGTAAGGTGGTCACAAACTTGGTCCAATCATTCAACAGCTCTCCGGAGAGCTGGTCGTCCCAACCCAAGTTTGCTATCCACAACCTTTGCAAGAAGCACTTCGCCATGAACGTCACCGGTGCGATCCACCCGTTAGGATCGAAAGTTCTGGCGATCGTCGATAATACCGAACGCTTCGTCCAAGTCTTCTGCAAAAGGTCTGGCTCGATCTGATACGTAAAGACATCATGCGTTGGCCTATATTGCACCCCTAGGATGCTCAACGTATTTGGATTGTCCGGGTTCTCGAAAAGGTGCGGGTCCTGCTGGAACTCACCTGGCAACCCGGCCAGGAGCTCTGGACAGCTGGACAGCCATTTCCGCAACTCATAACCTCCTGATTCCATGATCGCGATCAGCTCGTCTCGTAGTAGCAGTGCTTGTTGCACGCTATCTGCACCCGTGCAGATGTCATCCACGTAGACGTCGCGATCCAGTACTGCTGCGGCTCGAGGGAATCTTACCCTTTCCTGTGCGGCCAACTCTCGCAGCGTGCGTACTGCCAAAAACGGACTTGGCTTCAGACCATACGTTACCGTGTTAAGCTCATAAGTGACCATCGGCTCGTCAGGGCTCTCACGCCACAAAATCAGCTGGTACCGACGGTCATCCGGGTGTATAATTGTTTGGCGAAACATCATTTTGACGTCTGCGACGAACGCTACTTGGTGCAACCGAAAATCTGTGAGGATGTCCACAATGTCCCGGTTCAACTTGGGACCCGCGTGCAGACACTGGTTCACAGACACACCATTCGATGTAGGAGCAGAACCGTCAAACACTACCCGTATCTTCGCCTCCGGTGACTTCAAAACAGCCAGGTGTGGTATATAGTAATGCTCGACACACCTCCAATCTATGCTGGACACCGACATGTGGCCTAACTCTAGGTACTCCCTCATGAATTCGATATACTTCTGCCGAAGTGCTGCATCTCGCTTCATCTTTCTCTCCATAGCCAGTAGTCTCCGTTCCGCGATCTGTCGCGAACTACCTAAGGAGGGGCGGTTTGGGAGAAATGGCAGCCTGGTAACAAACCTACCTGACGAACTTCGTGCAGTGTTGTACTGATAGAACAGCTCGCACCCGTCATCCTCTGGCTTCCGTCTATCCGCTGTGGGTGGCTCCTCAGACTCCCAAAACCTCTGCAGCACCTCCGACAACACACTACCATAGAGAACCGTATCGCCCTCTGGTAGGTCCTGAGGTCTCCAAACTGGGCCAAAAATAACATACCCCCCTGTGGTATCAACGGCCACTAAACCAGTTTGCTGAAGTACCCGTTTTCTGCCACACCAGAATCTCCCGAGGACGTCTGACCCGAGGAGAACGTCCACCGTACCAGGAGTATCAAATTCAGGATCAGCTAACTCTAAGCCTGTGGTTAACCCTTGTACCGTTGACGGTAACCGAACCTGAGGAAGTTTCCCTACCACTTCATCCAGCACCACTGCTGAGGCATGATAGCTGACCCCTGTACCTGTATTACCTAATGTGAACTCGAAGTTCACCTGACCCCGAACGTCAGGCACATCTACACCTCCAATACCTACAGCCCCATCCGTTGTGGGCCTTATATTTAAGCGTAGCCTACTCACCAGCTTACTAGACACAATACAACCCTGAGCCCCTGTATCTAACAAGGCTCTTACCTGTATGCTGCGGCCACCGTATCCCCATACCCAAATCATTGCCGTAGGCAACAATACCGTAATTGGCCGGGGGGCCGAAGCTGGCGTGTAGGCGGCGATTACCTAGCAGGAATCTAAGCGCGGAGTGTCCGCGTCCTGCGGGGGGGTCCCCTCTCTCCGTACACCTTCGAGTGGGTCCCACTCCTGCTGATAGGGACCTCTGGTCCTGTACGCCATGGCTGGCAGCCTATAATAACCCTGCGGCAGGCGCGCGTACCGTGGATGCGCCTGTAGCCGCGGGTGCTCAGCCAAGGGGAGAGGCATGCGTGGGTCATGAGACCTCACCATGTTGTTCAGTCCCGCCGAGTACTGCATGTACTGGCCCTGGTATTGGCACCCGCCCGTAGCATCACGTACTTGTGATGGGTGCCCCTGACCTTGGACCCGTGACCACCTACCCTGTTCCGGCACCTGCTGCCGAGGTGGTGACTGTCTCGCGCGTGGTGAAGGGGGCATCACCTGCTGATGTCCCTGGCCTCGTCCCTGAAACCCTGGTGGAAGAGGACTCCTCCTTGGAGGGGGTGGGGAGCGTTGCTCCCGTCTAGGTAGGGCAGACTCCGTCCGCTGACCCGCGTCAGCTCTGCCTCCGTAATCTCCGCTGCGGTTCATGCATAGGAGCTGATGGTGGGCACCCTGGCAGTACCTGCATTTGGTGCTTGATGGGCACTCTCGCACCTGATGCGGCCCCATACACCTAAAGCACCAACGCCGTTGCTGCACCACACCACGACGTTTCTGCACCCGCTGTGCAGCGAACTCCTCACACGCAGTCACCTGATGCCCCGCCTCTCTGCAGTAGGCACACCTCGATTCCAAATTAGCGACATTGTATCGCCTGGGTGGCCTACTCTTACCGTCTCGCGCCTGTGCACCCGGCCGTTCCGGGCGGCGAGCGGCCGCAGACTCCGCGTGAGGCGACTCTCCAAATTGGGCATCTACCCGCCTGCACTCGGCCTCGAGGAAGGACTTGAGCTCCTCGAAGGTCGGGAGGTAATCAGATGTCTTACCTCCGTGTGACTGTTCAAAACGAGCGGCCATGTCGCTCGGCAGGCGGCGCAACAACGTGTGGACCAGGATATAATCATAGCCTGACACCGGCATCCCCTGTCTCTCAAGGGCGTTCACTGCAACGCAGACAGGGTTGAGGACCTTGGCCCTGAGGTCCGTCCCTCGTGTGATGGCCGGCACGGTGAGCCACTGTTCCAGGAGTTGGTCAATCATGAGACGTTTGTTGCTGTATCTCTCGATCAGCAAGCCGCGAGCCGTCTCGTAACTCGCATCATCGACTGGTAGATGCTTTACCAGCTCATGGGGCTCACCTTGCAGCTTGGCCATCAATTGTGCCATTTTATATGCCGGCTGCAAGTCAGTGCGGTTATGAATCACACTGTCAAACAGATCCTGGAATCGGGTCCAATCCGTGTAGTCCCCGTGGAAGATCGGAATCGCCACAGCCGGCAGGGGCACTTGCACCCCCGATCCCCGCGGACCATGGGATGGGTCCGGCTCCCCAGCCCTACGCCTGGTGATCACAGCAGCCGCCTGCTGGATCTCCTGCCCCATCTCCAGGCACTGGGTCACATTCGCCCGGACCGTATGTGTGACTTGCTCATCAGGCGTCCCATCAAGTAACTCCTCGCATCCAGTGAGGCAATCCAACACCTCCGCGACCCGTTCGTCAATCCGTTGCGCACAAGCGATGAGTGCGTCCTCTCGGTCCCCGCGACCGACCATCGCCTGCTTAGTCGCGAACCAAATTAGGTGCGTCCTAATTTTTGCCTGGAGCTGTGTAATTGTGGGAGCCATGGTACCAACTCAAAGTAACACCGAACCTTACAATAAAAAACAATAATAAACAATCGGCCCTGATCCTACCGTTAGGATATCCGCACAGGGTAAACACAACGATAATAACAAGCAATTCACTAATTGATTGGCCCTGATCCTACCGATAGGATATTCTACACAGGGCACACACTACAATTACAATACATATATTTTTTTTTATGTAGGTAGATTAAAAAATCTTATACTAAAAATAATCTTAAATCTAGTGGTTTTCTGAACCACGCTCTGCTACCAAAAATTGTCTAATTCCAAGCTAAACTCCCGCAGTGGAAGCGATTTACACAGGTAAATTTCTAGTAAAATACCAGGAGTTCAACTGAAGGTAGACAATGGCCGCGTTACGCAGCGCTAAATAGCATACGCTGCACAATATAGCAGCGCATACTATGAATTAAACGTGAACCTAAATCTATTTAACTTAATTAACTAAGTTGAGTGAAATTGGCAAATGATGTGTTCTGACCTTTACATAACTCAATTCTGTAGTAAATACCGTCTGCCGATCTGGCGTTACGTCACACGTATTAGCACTAGATTCTAAGTAAGTACCTCCAAATTATATCACCCCACGAATTCCGCAATTCGTACTAAGGAGTCACAATGATATGGTACAACAAATATGACTAAAGGGAACACACTAAGACATACTAAGACAACTAGGTTTACCACTTACAGTCAACGTGCCGGTCCAAATGCATAAAATACCCAACGGAGAAAGGAAGTACAGGGAATGGATCAAAGAGGAATTCCGTGGGTACTTACAGGGCTGGGTGGAAAAGATATCGACACCCAGCATTCCACTACAGCCTTGGCGCGTTATTCACTTCAAACCACTCACAGCTTCTGTTCGTATTTCACTTTGATATTAGTCATTACGCGTGACCCAACCCGAATTTGGGTCGTACAAACGCGGGCCAAAATGGCCACCTGATGCCTATTCAACGCGACGCTCACGTGGAAGACGTCGAGACATCCAACAATCACTAAGCCTGGTATTCTAGTATAACCCAGGAGAACCGCAATAATACGATGCATCAACACGCGCGATCTCAAATTGAATCGTCCATTACACGCGGCATCACAAAACTCGTGGCGGGAAATCCGCACAAACACGATACTCGACGTCCGAACGGTTTTCGAGTGACTGAGTGCTGCGGCGCCGAAGCCACCGGTTGGCGCCGTCAGGCGGTCTGCGCGCACGTCGCCAGTCTCGCCCTGCGAGCGAGAAAGGGACAACACACGCCAAGAGCGACGCGTGCGATCGAGCACCGCGCCGCATTCATAGACCGTCACTAATACCTAACCTACCCCAGCATAGCAACGCTAAATTAAACATTCACCCGCCTTAGGCCGAATCCCTTAGGCCTATTCACTACTGGGGAGACGAGATAGCGTTGCTATTGCTCGCTTAAGAACTGAATCCCCTACCTGAACTGTCGCGACTCGAGGAGTGCCATCACTACCTGGGAACAAGTTGAGAATGCGCCCTCTGCGCCATCGCAGTGGCGGCAGGTTGGCATCCTTAACCAGAACGAGATCTCCGATGCGAGGGGGTTCAGTTCTGTCCGTCCACTTAAGGCGTTGCTGCAGAATGTGCAAATACTCAAGCGACCATCGCTTCCAAAAATTCTGAGACATTTGCTGCAGCAACTCATAACGCGTCAAACGATTGCTACTGACCTCTGTGTAGGGGTACTCTGGCAAGGCGTTAAGTGGTCGGCCAATTAAGAAATGCCCTGGTGTCAGGGCCTCCAGATCATTCGGATCTGAGCTAAGCGGACACAAAGGACGTGAATTGAGAACGGCCTCAATTTTACAAAACACGGTCGCTAGCTCCTCAAAGGTTAATATCGTTAAACCTATAACGCGCATCAAATGCGTCTTAGCGGACTTTACAACCGCTTCAAATATACCACCCCAGTGGGGGCATCCTGGTGGATCGAACACCCAGTTAATGCCCTGACGGGAGAGGCTCGTGCCGATAGCTTCCTCGTTTTCCGATAAAAACGTTATAATTTCTTTCATACATCGATCAGCGCCCTTAAAGTTGGTACCACAGTCCGACCTGATCAGCGCTGGTCGCCCTCTTCGCGACACAAATCTATCTAAAGCTGCTAAGAAAGCCTCCGTAGTGAGGTCGGCCACGAGTTCCAAGTGGACGGCCTTGGTTGCTAGGCACACAAACACGCACAAATACGCCTTGATTGACTTCGCGTTGCGAAGGCGTGATGCCTTTACCATAAAAGGCCCCGCAAAGTCCGTTCCCACACCCGCAAACGTCCAGGCTTCCGTCACCCGGTCCGGTGGGAGGTCTCCCATCTGAGGTTGCATTGTGGCTGCCTTCAACCGATAGCAAGGCAAGCACCGAAACACAATGTTCCGTACCGTACGTCGTCCAGACAAGATCCAAAACTCGCGCTGCAGAATAGCCAAAAGTGCATTGCAGCCCGCATGCGAGTTTTTCTGGTGACGATCCCTAACTATAAGTTCCACCAAAGGTCCCTTCTTTGGGAGTAACAGCGGATGCCGTGCTGAAAAGGGCAGGTTAGCGTTCCGAAGTCTACCTCCAACCCGGAGCATTCCATGCTCGTCCACGAACGGGTTGAGGCGCACAAGACCTCCCTTCAGCTTTCCACGGCCATCCCTGAGCAGCCTGGCCTCTTCCTCAAAATGTTCCGCCTGGACGACCCTAACCAATAAACTTAGAGCCGCATTCCGCTCCGCAGGCGAGAGGACAGGTGCCAAGTTCCGTTCTGCTTGAGGTTTTCTACAGTTGTTCACGAACCGTTTGATCCAACCTGTCACCCCTAGAAGTTTGTCGAGGGAGCTGTATCGTTCCAGCAAGAAAGCCGCACTAGGCTTAGGTACGATCTGCCCTACGTTCACTCGCAAACCTCGATCAGGTGGCCCAAGCGGCGACCCGCACTCATTGTATGGCCATCTCTCAGGTGACTCAGTCAGCCACTGAGGTCCCCACCACAGTGAGTGACCTACCAAATCAGGGGCCCTACATCCCCGTGAGGCGCAGTCCGCTGGGTTCTGTTCTCCCGGTACGTGTCTCCATACCAACGGAGTTTCCGATCCTTTAATCTGTGACACCCGATTTGCCACGAAAACCTCAAGAGTATGTACCGACGTCTGTAACCAGCACAGAACTATCCTACTGTCGGTCCATGCGTACACCGTTTCATCCAAATTGATGGTACCGCGTAGATTACTAGCGACATGATGTAGCAAGCGCGTGAGAAGCGCTGCTCCCGCCAATTCCAACTTTGGAATGGTCCATCTTGTCCTAACCGGAGCCACCTTACTCTTGGCCATAACCAGACGCACGTCTACAGTTCCCGTTGAACTGACTGTCCGCAAATAGACAGCTGCCGCGTACCCTCGCTCCGAGGCATCACAAAACCCATGTAGGGTAGCCTTACATCCCACCGATGGGAGCAATTTGCGAGGTATGGCGATGCGTACGATCCCTGGTAAGGTGGTCACAAACTTGGTCCAATCATTCAACAGCTCTCCGGAGAGCTGGTCGTCCCAACCCAAGTTTGCTATCCACAACCTTTGCAAGAAGCACTTCGCCATGAACGTCACCGGTGCGATCCACCCGTTAGGATCGAAAGTTCTGGCGATCGTCGATAATACCGAACGCTTCGTCCAAGTCTTCTGCAAAAGGTCTGGCTCGATCTGATACGTAAAGACATCATGCGTTGGCCTATATTGCACCCCTAGGATGCTCAACGTATTTGGATTGTCCGGGTTCTCGAAAAGGTGCGGGTCCTGCTGGAACTCACCTGGCAACCCGGCCAGGAGCTCTGGACAGCTGGACAGCCATTTCCGCAACTCATAACCTCCTGATTCCATGATCGCGATCAGCTCGTCTCGTAGTAGCAGTGCTTGTTGCACGCTATCTGCACCCGTGCAGATGTCATCCACGTAGACGTCGCGATCCAGTACTGCTGCGGCTCGAGGGAATCTTACCCTTTCCTGTGCGGCCAACTCTCGCAGCGTGCGTACTGCCAAAAACGGACTTGGCTTCAGACCATACGTTACCGTGTTAAGCTCATAAGTGACCATCGGCTCGTCAGGGCTCTCACGCCACAAAATCAGCTGGTACCGACGGTCATCCGGGTGTATAATTGTTTGGCGAAACATCATTTTGACGTCTGCGACGAACGCTACTTGGTGCAACCGAAAATCTGTGAGGATGTCCACAATGTCCCGGTTCAACTTGGGACCCGCGTGCAGACACTGGTTCACAGACACACCATTCGATGTAGGAGCAGAACCGTCAAACACTACCCGTATCTTCGCCTCCGGTGACTTCAAAACAGCCAGGTGTGGTATATAGTAATGCTCGACACACCTCCAATCTATGCTGGACACCGACATGTGGCCTAACTCTAGGTACTCCCTCATGAATTCGATATACTTCTGCCGAAGTGCTGCATCTCGCTTCATCTTTCTCTCCATAGCCAGTAGTCTCCGTTCCGCGATCTGTCGCGAACTACCTAAGGAGGGGCGGTTTGGGAGAAATGGCAGCCTGGTAACAAACCTACCTGACGAACTTCGTGCAGTGTTGTACTGATAGAACAGCTCGCACCCGTCATCCTCTGGCTTCCGTCTATCCGCTGTGGGTGGCTCCTCAGACTCCCAAAACCTCTGCAGCACCTCCGACAACACACTACCATAGAGAACCGTATCGCCTTCTGGTAGGTCCTGAGGTCTCCAAACTGGGCCAAAAATAACATACCCCCCTGTGGTATCAACGGCCACTAAACCAGTTTGCTGAAGTACCCGTTTTCTGCCACACCAGAATCTCCCGAGGACGTCTGACCCGAGGAGAACGTCCACCGTACCAGGAGTATCAAATTCAGGATCAGCTAACTCTAAGCCTGTGGTTAACCCTTGTACCGTTGACGGTAACCGAACCTGAGGAAGTTTCCCTACCACTTCATCCAGCACCACTGCTGAGGCATGATAGCTGACCCCTGTACCTGTATTACCTAATGTGAACTCGAAGTTCACCTGACCCCGAACGTCAGGCACATCTACACCTCCAATACCTACAGCCCCATCCGTTGTGGGCCTTATATTTAAGCGTAGCCTACTCACCAGCTTACTAGACACAATACAACCCTGAGCCCCTGTATCTAACAAGGCTCTTACCTGTATGCTGCGGCCACCGTATCCCCATACCCAAATCATTGCCGTAGGCAACAATACCGTAATTGGCCGGGGGGCCGAAGCTGGCGTGTAGGCGGCGATTACCTAGCAGGAATCTAAGCGCGGAGTGTCCGCGTCCTGCGGGGGGGTCCCCTCTCTCCGTACACCTTCGAGTGGGTCCCACTCCTGCTGATAGGGACCTCTGGTCCTGTACGCCATGGCTGGCAGCCTATAATAACCCTGCGGCAGGCGCGCGTACCGTGGATGCGCCTGTAGCCGCGGGTGCTCAGCCAAGGGGAGAGGCATGCGTGGGTCATGAGACCTCACCATGTTGTTCAGTCCCGCCGAGTACTGCATGTACTGGCCCTGGTATTGGCACCCGCCCGTAGCATCACGTACTTGTGATGGGTGCCCCTGACCTTGGACCCGTGACCACCTACCCTGTTCCGGCACCTGCTGCCGAGGTGGTGACTGTCTCGCGCGTGGTGAAGGGGGCATCACCTGCTGATGTCCCTGGCCTCGTCCCTGAAACCCTGGTGGAAGAGGACTCCTCCTTGGAGGGGGTGGGGAGCGTTGCTCCCGTCTAGGTAGGGCAGACTCCGTCCGCTGACCCGCGTCAGCTCTGCCTCCGTAATCTCCGCTGCGGTTCATGCATAGGAGCTGATGGTGGGCACCTTGGCAGTACCTGCATTTGGTGCTTGATGGGCACTCTCGCACCTGATGCGGCCCCATACACCTAAAGCACCAACGCCGTTGCTGCACCACACCACGACGTTTCTGCACCCGCTGTGCAGCGAACTCCTCACACGCAGTCACCTGATGCCCCGCCTCTCTGCAGTAGGCACACCTCGATTCCAAATTAGCGACATTGTATCGCCTGGGTGGCCTACTCTTACCGTCTCGCGCCTGTGCACCCGGCCGTTCCGGGCGGCGAGCGGCCGCAGACTCCGCGTGAGGCGACTCTCCAAATTGGGCATCTACCCGCCTGCACTCGGCCTCGAGGAAGGACTTGAGCTCCTCGAAGGTCGGGAGGTAATCAGATGTCTTACCTCCGTGTGACTGTTCAAAACGAGCGGCCATGTCGCTCGGCAGGCGGCGCAACAACGTGTGGACCAGGATATAATCATAGCCTGACACCGGCATCCCCTGTCTCTCAAGGGCGTTCACTGCAACGCAGACAGGGTTGAGGACCTTGGCCCTGAGGTCCGTCCCTCGTGTGATGGCCGGCACGGTGAGCCACTGTTCCAGGAGTTGGTCAATCATGAGACGTTTGTTGCTGTATCTCTCGATCAGCAAGCCGCGAGCCGTCTCGTAACTCGCATCATCGACTGGTAGATGCTTTACCAGCTCATGGGGCTCACCTTGCAGCTTGGCCATCAATTGTGCCATTTTATATGCCGGCTGCAAGTCAGTGCGGTTATGAATCACACTGTCAAACAGATCCTGGAATCGGGTCCAATCCGTGTAGTCCCCGTGGAAGATCGGAATCGCCACAGCCGGCAGGGGCACTTGCACCCCCGATCCCCGCGGACCATGGGATGGGTCCGGCTCCCCAGCCCTACGCCTGGTGATCACAGCAGCCGCCTGCTGGATCTCCTGCCCCATCTCCAGGCACTGGGTCACATTCGCCCGGACCGTATGTGTGACTTGCTCATCAGGCGTCCCATCAAGTAACTCCTCGCATCCAGTGAGGCAATCCAACACCTCCGCGACCCGTTCGTCAATCCGTTGCGCACAAGCGATGAGTGCGTCCTCTCGGTCCCCGCGACCGACCATCGCCTGCTTAGTCGCGAACCAAATTAGGTGCGTCCTAATTTTTGCCTGGAGCTGTGTAATTGTGGGAGCCATGGTACCAACTCAAAGTAACACCGAACCTTACAATAAAAAACAATAATAAACAATCGGCCCTGATCCTACCGTTAGGATATCCGCACAGGGTAAACACAACGATAATAACAAGCAATTCACTAATTGATTGGCCCTGATCCTACCGATAGGATATTCTACACAGGGCACACACTACAATTACAATACATATATTTTTTTTTTATGTAGGTAGATTAAAAAATCTTATACTAAAAATAATCTTAAATCTAGTGGTTTTCTGAACCACGCTCTGCTACCAAAAATTGTCTAATTCCAAGCTAAACTCCCGCAGTGGAAGCGATTTACACAGGTAAATTTCTAGTAAAATACCAGGAGTTCAACTGAAGGTAGACAATGGCCGCGTTACGCAGCGCTAAATAGCATACGCTGCACAATATAGCAGCGCATACTATGAATTAAACGTGAACCTAAATCTATTTAACTTAATTAACTAAGTTGAGTGAAATTGGCAAATGATGTGTTCTGACCTTTACATAACTCAATTCTGTAGTAAATACCGTCTGCCGATCTGGCGTTACGTCACACGTATTAGCACTAGATTCTAAGTAAGTACCTCCAAATTATATCACCCCACGAATTCCGCAATTCGTACTAAGGAGTCACAATGATATGGTACAACAAATATGACTAAAGGGAACACACTAAGACATACTAAGACAACTAGGTTTACCACTTACAGTCAACGTGCCGGTCCAAATGCATAAAATACCCAACGGAGAAAGGAAGTACAGGGAATGGATCAAAGAGGAATTCCGTGGGTACTTACAGGGCTGGGTGGAAAAGATATCGACACCCAGCATTCCACTACAGCCTTGGCGCGTTATTCACTTCAAACCACTCACAGCTTCTGTTCGTATTTCACTTTGATATTAGTCATTACGCGTGACCCAACCCGACCAGATGGACCGATACAGTACAGCAGGCAACCAAGGCCACACTCCAGGCGTCAGTGCACATGGCACAAGACCGCGGAGCCTGGAGGAGTTTGGCGGAGCAGTAGCTCCCCATGGTCACGTCCCTCAGGAATGAGGCATCGACCGAGAAGAAGAAGAACCCGAATTTGGGTCGTACAAACGCGGGCCAAAATGGCCACCTGATGCCTATTCAACGCGACGCTCACGTGGAAGACGTCGAGACATCCAACAATCACTAAGCCTGGTATTCTAGTATAACCCAGGAGAACCGCAATAATACGATGCATCAACACGCGCGATCTCAAATTGAATCGTCCATTACACGCGGCATCACAAAACTCGTGGCGGGAAATCCGCACAAACACGATACTCGACGTCCGAACGGTTTTCGAGTGACTGAGTGCTGCGGCGCCGAAGCCACCGGTTGGCGCCGTCAGGCGGTCTGCGCGCACGTCGCCAGTCTCGCCCTGCGAGCGAGAAAGGGACAACACACGCCAAGAGCGACGCGTGCGATCGAGCACCGCGCCGCATTCATAGACCGTCACTAATACCTAACCTACCCCAGCATAGCAACGCTAAATTAAACAGATAATGTCCATCCATAACTAACAGATTTTAGGTCATCAGCTGGATGTGGGAGTAATTATTCAGTCATATTATGCACACTACTTATTAATTACAAGTTAAACACTCTAACTAAATTATATAAAAGCAATGAGCTTGCAAATATAAAAAAGAATCGATGATACATTAGTCTTTTGAGCAATTTGTAGTCGTCTCAACTATCTTTATGTAAAATTTCATGACAATCGTTTTGAAAAGCTTACGTAGTTATTGAGGTGAACTCCACAACACGTGATAGATAGGTAGATAAAATGCTTTATTCATATTGTGCGTGCAGACAGTCTTAGCGAAAAGATAAGGATTTATATTTGTTTATGAAACCCTAAAAACATATCTGCATTACATATGTTTATAAAATATAACAAACCTGTTGTTTTGAGAGTAGCTGGAAAAAAATCAACGCTGTATGACGTCAGAATTAGCTAGACCTGCCAAAATCAAGAATCGCATTTATTTAAAAATATTTTATTACACTATACAAAATTAAATTTTGCAGAACAGCTTTTGCTTTCATGTGATTTTAAAATATTAAACTCATTCTTTTGAACAATGGAGGTAATATTTATTTTAACGTAAGAACGTGGGGTGGCTTGGCTTTAAATATATACGTTGATAACAAATAGTACGTGCCTATAGCGTTAGTGCGGTTTTGTGGTTTAGAAATGTCAAGTAAACAAGTTCAGTCCAGGTCAACATATATCATTACCTACATACTTAAGAAGACGGACAACCATCGAATAATATTATGTATAAGAATTGAAGGGAGTGGGAGTGTCTCTGGTGGTCACTGCTCTAGGGCTATTTAAAGCCTAACCAAAATAGTCAGCGTTTTATTACAATCGAGGTATTTTTAAACTGGCAGCGTGCGACAGATATCAGAAGTGTGTCCGTGGCTCGATGAATAATTATTGTTTGTATAAACAGTTATGTATTTTTAAAATGTTGTTAATGGCTTTAATGCAGTAATAGTTTTTGACAGAAGTAAACCATTTAAACTCTTTAATTTCGGTATAGAGGTTTATTTTCTATAATATATTGCTTTATGTAGCACAAAACTGGAAAGAAGCGTAGCCTAAAAAGTACAGAAAACTTTATGTATAGGTTTACTTTGTAGGCGTTCAGTACTCCCGAAATAAAATCAATTTTCAACAGCAACTATAAGTAACAGTGGACTTTCTATGACATAATAATATTATATTGTGTCGCGATCATAAACGAGATGACGGGCGCTTTATAAATGGCCAGTATGTAGGACATTTACGCAAATCCGACAGATATAGCGGCCCTAACTACGCCCCGTGGCTTCGCTCCAGTTCAAAATTAATTTTATACAGATAACTATCCCGTTTCCTGAATCTATACACTTGAAACTATGCAAAACCTTTTCAAAGAGAGAAACTGGTTGTAAAACATATAACCGTTACCAATATTTTACCAAGACTTGAGGTATTTTGTACAGTGCCTATATGTCTTAAAATCTTTTTAAGTATTGAAATATTTTGATGACCCACTTTTTTTTGTTGATATCTTATCTAACTATAGTTTAATGTTATATAATTATAAATTGTAAATAAACAATAGTCACAAATTAAATGCATACAAAAGACTAAATATACAAATTAAGCCTCAGTCAAAAATTCCGCCCCGAACGGTTCCCTGTGCATACATACATACATACACACATCACGCCTATATCCCTTGTGGGGTAGGCAGAGCGCAAACGGCCTCAAAACGGACATTTACGCCACGTCTGACAAATATTTGAGGGCCATTCGGAAAATTGTGCATCGCAATAGTAATAGGTTGTCAGCCCATCGCCTAAAATTGCAATACACACCCTCGAGTCCCTTAGTCGCCTCTAACGACTCCCCAGGGTAAGAAATGGGGTGATGCTATTCTAAGCCGGCATCACACGGCAAATGCAAATGTGCCCATAACGCTGGCCCCGTTTCCACGTTGGATTGCCAGCGATATGCGCTGCACCAGGAACCATTCAGCGCGGGGATCTGCACCAAGGTGATTCATGCGCTGCCCCAACTTCCGTATTAAATCCTTGGCCCACTTAGTATATGAAATATAAACTGTATAATATATTTTAACTGCTTTTGCATCGTCACTCTGGCCCCGTTGTGACTTATTTGCGTATTAAATTGATTATGAAACTGAACTTCTTCCACATGTTCGACGCGTACAGGCTTATAATAATACGCAAGTTAGTTATTCACTTCACTTAAAAGTATAACATATGGTCGCTTCTCGTATTACTATATCCATATGTATGCTTACATATTTAAAAAAGCGCAACGAATTTCTTAAGTAGATAATGGGCGGTTATTTTGTATAATTCATGCCGAAAAAAAGATCTTTTTCCCGCCGGAAAACAGTTAGCAGCGGGTGAAACAATGGTTACGTTATAAAAAAATACTTTAATGGCGCAATGCCCAAGTGGAGATACCTACCTTTTCCCAAAACCAGCTTGCTAAATTTCGAAATAATTTTTATGTCGATCTTTCGGGGTTTGCGTTTGCCCGTAACATATTGATTACATTTATTGTTATTAACCAAATATTTTATTATTTTCAGTTCTTCTCATGTCATGGTTCGGAGTGGAACAAGTAAAAGCGAATTCGTGCATCAGAACTGGTAATATACAAACACAGATTTCCATAAAACAACAAATCTATGTGTCTGTCAGTCCATAGATGTCTCCTATAGATGTGGTTTGTGAATGTTTAGTTGCAAACACATTTCTTAAAAATCGATATCGATAATCGACATCTTCACAGCACTATCGTAGCGGTGTGCGATTTTTTCAAAATTTTGTCGACGTTTATAGATGATACTCTCATTTCCTCATTCCTATTATTTCTTTATATATTTAAGATCTTGTCATTCTATACCCGAAATAGAATTGCAAAGTAAATTTTATTTTAACTAGTTTGACAAAACTATAGCATATTTCGAACGTAAAAACCACATGCATTAGAAGAGTTTTTCTATAAACAAGTATTTAGTATGTTTTGGATATGTGTTTGCAATGCAATTGATTTCGTATTTTCGTGTTTGAGTGTTCACAGAATGTGTGTTGCCATGTTGTGAGTACTTGTACGTCGTAAGCATCTTATGCATGTCCCGAACAACCTTCCGCCACTACACAACTACCCGAGATATTAATTTTATTTTACAAACGGGGCGAAACGAAAATCGTGTATTAATGTTGAAAGAGTTTAATGAGAAATTAAACAATTTTCTAAGGAGCACGGGTTGAAATACGAAAAATATAATGCAGCCTGTGTTTTTAGGAGGAAATTATGATTTAATTTGCATCTGTACCTCTTTTTAAATGTATACCCGTTTTCGCAAAACTCTGTAAGCTCTAAGACAGTAATACCTCCTGTGAATAACTGACGTGTTTTTTTCAGATTAATTGTAGTTTTTTTTTCCAAACACAGCGACACAACTAACCATGGTATTTAGAAATATTCGGTAAGAATAGTTTTGATACTTACTTTGCTCTGAGTAAGTCTCAAAATGGTAAACTTGATGTTTAAATAGACTTTTACTTCATTGTTATAGCGAATCAGGCCCAGTCTACGGTATTTTTTTATTAAATTTAGTTAGTTTTTATGACAAGTATATTCAGTTATTTACAGGAATGTCAAATCTATCTCAATTGAGTTGTATTTTTATGTTAAAAAACGTAGTTTCTATTTTCTGTCTAACCCTCACGTACCTACAGTGTGTTGCTAATGACGCAAAACTTCTTGTGTGGTAATAGAACATGGAACCCAAAAACCAAGTGTCAAAAACACTTTGAAAAGTGTCAATCATACAGTTTAAAATATTATATACATATAATAACCGTTATTTATCAATGAACTTAAAAAATGAAGTTTTTCTGGATTATCGTTCCATTTTTTGTATTCAGCTTTCATGTGGGAAGTTCTGCATTATTTAAGTGACACGTTGTATAATGTTTCCAATCCTCTCTTTCTTTCTTACTAATTGAAGCATGGATTTTCAGCGTTGTGGGCTCTAGCACTGAGTCCCCTAGTTCAGGCGGAATGCCAAAGTAAGTACTTACTAAGTAAAAATAAAAAACTAACTTTTACAATATTAACAATCGCTTCGAAGCTTGAATCGATAAAAACGCTGTACATTACAACACTAATAGTCATTTGCATTTATTTGCTTTTCACTGACGAAGTTATTTTAGATAAGTACTGGCATAATAATTACATAAGTGTAATATGTATGATCTTAAGAAACTTTTTGTATTCTTTCTTCGTATATCATTATGTTAATAACTCTTAATATTATACAAAATGCCGTAGACTGGGTTTAAATGCATACAATCAAACGGAACATACAAATATACATTATAATATATATTTTTATCGACATTTTAGTATCCATACTCAATCTCATGCCTTAATCATACACTCATAGGTTAACACTGTGCATTCATCATTAGAGCAAAGTAGTGCGCAGGTTATATCTTTTTACTTTTAAATATATTTAGTAGATTATATTTATAATAGTATTCTAATATTAAGAGTTAGATCATAAAAATATACTGATTGTTTTATAAAATTTACAATCAAGGCAAAACACCTTAGAAGTGTAAAAGGTGTTTGTAGATAACGGTATCATAAAGTTTTAACATACATTTAGTTAATGTAATAAGATTAATTCAATTTTCAAGCCTCACTTAACACGATTATTTTAAGATATAAAACATATATAGTGTGAGTAGGTAGGCAAAGAAAATAAGGATTGTAGTTATTCTTCCTTGAAGACTTTTCGAAATGAAAGGTGGGTACCTAGTTTTAAATAAAGCATG
Source organism: Tuta absoluta (assembly GCA_027580185.1). Classification (NCBI taxonomy): domain Eukaryota; kingdom Metazoa; phylum Arthropoda; class Insecta; order Lepidoptera; family Gelechiidae; genus Tuta; species Tuta absoluta. The sequence continues at coordinate 39,503 of JAQAHW010000120.1, read as the reverse complement.
GACACATAAATACACTAGGCGTGGGATGAAAGCGTAAATTATTCTTATAAGCCACGACAAACCAGACTAGACAAAATCTTCTTTTATATATTTTAAACACCGATTTCAAAAATACATGCCCTGATGAATGATTTACATTTGTATATTTGTTCGCTAGTTTATTGCATGGCTTGGATTGTATGTATGATACTTCATAGTACATGTTTGACTACTTACTGCTCTTGTATACAAAACAGGTTGTAAAGTGGCGCCAAGATAATTATGCTTTCTACAAATTAAATACCTATTTTAGTATATTTCCTGTAAGGCGTAAGACGTCGATTATTCGAACTCTTCACGTAAGTATGATTTGATGTTTGTTTTATGAATTTGTATTGCCTTTCGCGTCGCCTTTGACTTAAAAGTCGCAGATTTGATTTTAGAGTCTATGTAGAAAGATAATAGGCTTGGGAAAAAAGTGAATTAATAATTTTTTCATTGTTGTTATGACGTTACTATAGTAAGGCACAGAGGCGCCCTCAATTTTCACGCCTATCCCTTTCCGCACAGACTATAAGTAAAACGAAATAAAATATTCAATCTTTTTAAAATCATTAATTTGTAAATCTCTACTATAATATTGGTGTACTAAGCTGCTAACTCAATTACAGACTATAGAATTTTCAATAACTGGTACTTATCTAAGTAGATTATAGGTCCCTAATCAAATTATTGTCTTTGCATAAAACCTACATATGAATAAAGATACTTAACAAAGGTTATCCACTTAGTTATTTATATTGAAGTTATGATTTTTACAAAAGCTTAAGTACTTATAGTTTTTTTAGGTTACTCGTAAGAAATATGTTGGTATTTATGACGACAAGTTGCAGTAGGCTTCGAGCACGATAGGTCGAAATATAGAAAATAAATAATCCTGCCTTACAAGTATGATGATGAATAATCCTGCTTTGGGTAGAAATAGGTACTTGTAAGTATTTCTAAAAATAAAAATAAAATTGGACCGCCAAAACAAAATGCCTCGATCAGCAGTATTTTGTATGGAAAGTCCATTTTGTTTACTAATAATTATATTGATAATTGCGACCTATGTTCCTTGGGGAAAGTAGTTGAGTTTAACGGGCTGGTTCACTCCTGAATAGGAACGCAGTACTTTTCCTAACACCCTTTATTTTTGCATTACCTAGTCCTTTACTTGGCAAAATAAGTGTAATAATTTTTCAACAAAAATGGTGAACAAGTATATAGTGGTCATACATAAGTAAATGCCTAACTACTGTTCTATTTGAATTTTAAGAGGTATTTTTTAAATTCTGCGCTTATCTTATATCTTTAGCACCGGTTATTTCTAATGCACGTTAAAAATCGCTGGTATAGAGACCTAGATTTTTCATTTGTTACAAGGACTTAGCTCGCGTGACAACTGTTCATGTTTTCATACTAAAATAGTGTCTGAAACCTTCAAATCTGAATCAATCCAAATATATCACAATACAAAGCCGCAACTGTAAAACATAATATCTTACCTAATGTAATGATTGCCGTGTGATGCCGGCTTAGAATAGCCTCACCCCATTTCTTACCCATGGGTGTCGTAAAAGGCGACTAAGGGACTCGAGGGTGTGTATTGCAATTTTAGGCGACGGGCTGACAACCTGTCACTATAGTGATACACAGTTATCTGATTGACCCTCAAACTTTTGTCAGACGTGGTGTTAATATCCGTTGAACGGCCGTTAACGCTCTGCCTACCCCGTAAGGGATATAGGCGTGATTTATGTATGTAGACTTTCCTATTCACTCTTCTATTCCGGCTACAGAACTATCTTGTAATGATCAAAAATCGTTTCTGGTAAATTGTTGCGTCCAAGTTTTCCTCCCTGACAGAAAGTTTTCACTAAACCTGAGGAAGCACTTTACCGTTTTTACCACAATGATTGTATGACATCTAACGTGATTCCCCAATCCACTCAACAGCCCGCACGATCTACTGTTACGAGTGCGACAGTTGGACGGACTACCGCTGCAAGGACCCGTTCAACTACACAGCGCTGCCTCGCGACCAGCCGCCCCTGCAGACCTGCAACGGGTGTTGCGTCAAGATGGTGCGCTACTCTAAGAGCCGTGAGTATCCGGCTACACCTGAGAACACCAGCTAAGAATTGTCCTGGCCAGATCTGACCAGACCCCTGACCTTGTTAGACCCGTTTTGATCTGATCAAACCCGACCAAAATTCTTTAACCATTTGAAAAGGACTTAATTTCGAATCCAGAACATAGGTAGGTAAATAGATAGCTAATAATTGATAGTAATAGGTTTTCTTTGATCTCACGATCTGGCAAATATCAGGGTGTAAGGGACAGCTCTCTGAATACTGATAAGGTGAATTCAGACAATGAAACTGAACAACTTTCCATTGAAAAATATTACAAGAAACGTAAAAAAAATTACGTCCCATAGTAAATGCAGTCAGCTGATTGCAATTTTGAATGGGATTTCGATCTTTTTGTCGTTTCCTGACATATGTTTCTATGAAAGTTGTTCAGTTTCATGGTCTGCATGCACCCTATTAAGTTTTCAGAAGGCTGTTCCTTACACTCCGTATACTGCATCATAAATCTTTGAATTTTATAAATGTGTTCTTTGGTTGTTTGGGTGATATTACAGCGTGTTTATGTTACAGCGCTTTGCACTTGATGCGTTATACTTGTAGCTACGAGTGTAATCATGTATGTTTCTAATTGTTGCAGCGTACGAGGTGGTCCGGCGGACGTGCACGTCGCAGTTACAAATAAACTTGTTCATGGTAGACCACGTGTGCATGATGGAAAGTACTGGTACGGGCCACATGTGTTTTTGCGAGGAGGATATGTGCAACACCGCGGTGATGTCGCCGACAAGCACGGCACTAGCGTTCGCAGCACTAGTCGCATGCGCATGGCTGAGGTGAAGGGCAGGTGAGGCGGTTCGCGGGGTTAAGTTGTTGGCGGTTTTGTGACTGGGTTTGCTATTCAGAATTTAAATGTTTTTCAAAGTTTGATGATGTGTTTCGAAACACAAAGGCAGGGACAGGCGACAGCCTTGTCGCTTGAAATTCTATCAATGTCTGTTTCTTTCAAAATTGTGTGAAAAAAAGAGGGATCGATAGCGGAATTATGGATCTAAACTGACTTTTAGTTACTTATTATAAAAAATTGATTCTGAATATCAAATATACAGTCATAAAAGCTAGCCAAACCGGTGGACATTTTGAGAAACTTCCAGCGAATCGCATCGCATGGTCCGAGGGCGGAACGTAACACGCGGTCTTGTCTGTCGATGTTCACAGTTGATGGTTTACACTGTTAAAAGTATTTTTAAACAGTTTAAAAACTTCAGTTAAATGATCAAGATGGATTGATTATTTAGGATTGTGCAAGTGTCATATCGATATATCGACTCTAAATGTTTCACAATCGACCGACTCGATCGCGGCGTTCTAATAGATTGGTTGAGATTAAACCTTTCCTTCGTCCAACGTAGAAGTAGATTAGAAATAGCGTTTGATTTTAACAATACTGAGATATTAACCTCCCCGCTCGTCAAAGCACACATGTGTACATTAATGGCCGCCTACCGTTCGCTCGTCGAAGCACACATGTGTGCTTTAAGTATGGTGTCAAGTTTTTCGCGCGTTTTCGGTCCGTCAAAAATGATTCATAGACGAAACTTAACTTTTTTGGTGAATGAAACGTGCATAGAACTGTTCAGAATAAAATTTTCATTATACTAGCAACACAAAGTGTAAAGCGTTAGAAAAAAAAAGTAAAATAACAAACTGTCAAAGTTGATCAACCACTTTCGCCCGTCGGAAATTTTTGGTGGATGATGTTTTTAGTGCTTTTCATATGAAAAAAATATGTATGTATAGACAAATGGAGAAATGTATAATTGCATCACATATTTATTACAGATTGTGCTAAAATAATTGAACTTTATCGGTACATCATATATTTTTCGTAATTATATTATATATTGCGACGTCAGCAAAATTTCTAGACATGCAACTTCCAGGCCCAGAAAATAAAAAACAAAACAACATAAACATGCCGAAAATTTGTAAATAAACCGGTAATATATTTCCGCACTAGTATTTAGTAGTGGATTGAATGTAAACCGTAAAATTTTTAAATAATTTATATTTTTGCAACCATAGTCCTTGCGAAATTAGTCGCCATTTTTGTTTGCGAAATTTGACACCAGCGAACGGTAGCTGGGAAATGTCAGTTGAAAGTCTGAGAGGGTTAACATTCAATAATATTATTTATAGTATGTTATCGCAGCGCTCTTGATATCAACCGGAAATATTTATAATGTCAAATTAATATTCTTAAATAAAAGAAATGGGTTTGCAATAAAAATACATTAGGCTTTGCTTAACGCAAGATTTTGCGTTGAGTTTAGATATTAATATTTTTAGTATTGTCAAAATTGCGCGTTTTTCATCTTTAAGCAACTTCTCATGTTTGCAGCATTTTTGCTCTAAATACTTACATACTAACTTAGCATTAATTAGTTCTAGATATAACAAAGGAGTTTTCCATTTATAAACTAAATAATTAGCGTGTAAATATTGCTCAGTCACATAGTGATGCGTTGTAGGTTATAATTAAAAGTATCGATATCGATACAAAGCTGTGACTCTACGCCACGCTTGTCGTCGGTCCAGAAGACCAAAGCTCATAGGCACACTCTTAGATGTGAGACACTTTAGATAGTTTTTTAAATTAATGGGTTTGATTCAAGAAATGAACTAGCAAGTACTGCCGATAGAATAGACGGAGGTAAATAATATTAAAATTATGGCGCGCAGATAGCATATTGGTGCCCGAAAAATACCTAGGTAGTTAAAAAACAATAACATTTTCTAGAACTTGCTCTGTGCTCTTGAAATAAGAGGGTACGTTTGTTAATAAAAGTAAATAGCAATAAAGGTTAGAAAATAAAATAATCATCAATGCAAATGTATGAAGATCGATTTATAAGTCCAATAAAAATATAAAATAAGCCAAGTATATAAATTGATTTATTTTTTAAGGTTCGGTACAATTTTTACCAGATTTGCTTAATATAGAATAGCTAAAACGCTAAACAAAAGATTATATACACTACTCTACAACCAACAGCAAATTTAATAAGTAATATTTTTTTAACGCAGTTGTTCTAAATATTATTATTTTAATTTGATTCGAATAACCTTAACCTTACTATCAAAATATTATACAGCATTTTTGTAAAATACACATGTCGTCACTAAACTGATATTTCGTTTGAAACTAGTTAACTGGTTCTGTATAATATAATAAACTGAGTTAAATAAGTATGTAGGTATATCAGTTTCTGATAAAGCAAAACTTTTTCTGATTTTTGCCACAAGAATATTTTACGCATACGATTGAGGTCGTGTGTATTAAGAATGTATCGATAAAAGCAATAGCGTAGATAGCTCCACAAAATAAATACACATAAGGAAAAATTGGTTGTGTTTATAAAACACTGATTTTGCTTATAGTGACCATTATATCAGCGTAGGTAGTCGGAAATTTGCTAGAGTTTTAATTGTTTGTAAAACGAACGAAATACGGTGCGTTGCTTTTATGATCAGTTGTAAATTTGATGAATGTATGTACAGTCAATTACAGGGAAACTGGACCCGCTCGTCCGGTCTACTAAGTCACTTAACAGTGGTTGACAGTACTTGTAAAATCAATACAGTCAATTGCGATTTCGTATTAACGTCATCATCATCATCATGTAGTGCCACCTTCAAATTAAAGTTTGGAGGTCAGTATGTGGAAAACCTAAGTGTCTCGCGCCACCCATTTTAATTGGTAGTACAAGTACATGTTGTTGACCAGCTCAACAATTACCGTCAGTCACAAATCAACTGAACAACAATATATATTTTTTTGGAAACCTTGCAAAATTTTCTATAGTTGTATACCTAACACGAGAAGTGTTTTAAAATAACAATGTAAATTAAATGTTTTACAGAAAAAAATCCTTTTAATTAATAAAAATACTGTAAGTACATTCTCATATTACTACGACTGATTATAAAACGAACTGACCATTTCCTACCCAAAAGCGTGGCTTAGCTAGACGTAAGATAAAGTGAGTTAGGTAGATACAAGTTTTACGAGATACAAAATACGAAAGAATACAAGGTGTAAAAAATAATAACTATTATAATAAATAGCGTTTATAAAATAAAGTCCTAGTGAAAATGCGACCACAGCTCGATACCCCGTAGGTACAACGTAGGTACCGCGTAGTATTCTTTACATATTCTTTTGAATTTTTGAGCAGGGTTTTGTTGTAGATAAAATAACTTTCATTATAAAAGTTTAAATAAGCACCTATGATATTTATTAATTTTAATATTTGTTACACTTTGTATTATGATCGTTAGGAAGGCAATGACGTGATGAATGCATTCATGAAATTAAATTATGTAAGTATAGGTAGCTATTACTCATACAGCTCTAAAAACACGCGTAGTGTACTCAAGAAACTGAACAACTTTAATTAAGGATGTTTGTATAAAAACATTCCTAAAATTATGTACACTAGTCTGTGTTACATGATAAAATGAGAATACATAAATAAAAACCATTTATTTTCCTGAATATATTCATCTGTCTGTTTAGAATCAAACGCGTATTTTGTACAATGAGTATAGTAATAATAATTAATCTAAAATTAATGAAAAAACACCAAGTAATTTTAATCGTTAATGTAAATTATAAAGTTTAATATTTGTAATGAAAGGTAGCATTTGCGTGTGACGACAAGGTTTTTTTAGCAAGAATATTTTTGTATATTTTTTAGAGCATAAAATAGCGTCAGTAAATGCAAATACAAAGTTAATAGTGTAGTCTAAATGACATAGACACGAGAAAAATAGTCCTCTAATGATAACACTAGTAATAAATTTGATTGCAACTAACGAAAATATGTGCTATGTATGATCGGTGAATACTTACATTATAGTAACAAGTAAACAGTGCATGCGTGGGGATCGTGAGTCAGTCTTAAGCAAATAATAAACGTAAATAATAGACATACTTATTACCTGAAGGATGAAAATAAAAATACTCAATACCATAGTAAAACTTAACTAGTGGAAATCAAACAAAAAAGATACCGATAAAAAATTTACGTCGGGTTTAGAACTTACTGGTAATTTAAAAGGCTTTGACATGATGACCTTAGTTGCTCAGCTCAGAGTTTGTACAAGAAGAGGTGTTGAAAAACAGAATTCACGATTGTGATTTAGCAATGGGTGGCACCAGCAATAATAAGTTCACTATAGGAACTTTTTTCCATACGATTAGGCTAGGTACAAGTATGTTAGTTTTTATGGTGTGAATACAGAGTTACCCTTTTAATTAACACGGTATGTTCATTATCATCATTGCTAACAGTTATAAAAACTTTATTAATTTTCTCTATTCGTATTTTATAATTAATCAACATTTGCAGAAATAATGTAACATAAATTCAATTTTGAAATATACTTACAATACCTATGCTGTATTTTGACACCATAAAAAAGTCCATGCGTTGTTAAGAAAACAAATGTAATTTTTAACCAATGAGTGCAAAGCTTAGCGACAAAAATATAAACTTAAATATACATACATGATAATGTAAATTTATATTGTAAATGAAATAATATTAGGACTATTAATATATCAATACGATATCAGTTTCAAATCTTCCTTAAATCTTGTCATTAATTATTAATTATTCTTACCTAATAGATAAAGGCAAACACGTTATATTACGGTTAATTTCGATCAGTGCTCATTATTTATATCTGTATTTTTGACAAAGTTTTAATAATTTTATTCTAAGGAAGACCTGATGTTTAGGATGTATAACTATTTCAACTTATAAAAAATATTTTGAATAAACTTTAAGTATTTTTTAAGTTTATTTAAACCATTTATCAAGAAATCATTTGCTCTCTTTTTTAAAATACCAAAGCTCTAGTGGGTAGTTGAGAATCATTATTATTATTTTAGCTTAAAGTGTCCCGGGAAGTCTGGAAAAAAAGAGGGGAGGCTTTTTCCCAACAGTTGAGTGTTATAATGTACAATGAGCACCACCATCAGAAAGTTATTATTTTTAACTATCAGATGAATTATTGCAACAGCAAAATAATTGTCAAAAATACAGTTAATAAATATACACTTTGCATGTTGTAAGTGATCTTTAAGGTTTTTTTATCTAATAAATTAATTTAAGGCTAGAGTTTGAACAACAAATTGTACCAAGTTTTGGCATGCGACACACGTAGGCTCCCACCCGCCCGCAACAGGAATGCTGCTAAAACATCATTTTGGCGCCAATCAAATAAAGTTGTAGTAATTGATAAATAAATTATGAAAGCTCTGATATAGTTATGAGATATTAAGGAAATAATTTTATTTAACACTGACTTGAAAAAAAAGAAGAGGTTCTCAATTGTGATTGTTTTATAATATTTTATGTATGTTTATAATATTCATTAATTTTGATGAATATCATGTAAAAACATTTTGATAAATTTTCATTATTTATTATGTTACTACAGCTTTATTTTATAATCGTTTCAAATTTTGAGTTAGCTGTGCCCATTTATACATAAAAGTTTCTTCTTATATTGATTTTATATCTTTTGATAAATATACCTATTTAAAAACGAATTTTTAGCTTAAGTTATCTGCAGCTAACTTAAAACCTATATTTAGATACTAACCTAAGCCCTAAGTACTTTTTGCTTATCCTAAATATATTTATAGTTACTAAATTTTCTAAGAAAATAATGTAGTGCTGAAATATAGCTTATTTTCTAGGTACTTGAATATAAAACGTGAATTCAATCAAAATTCTTGTTTATGTGGCGATAATTTATGAATAAATGATGCTCATCGACAGGTCCGTTCTGTAGCGAACCAATAGGAAATTGAATATAAGGCGTAAGACCAATCGAAAGTCTTCAATCTTGTGACGGCAATTTAAGATTGGCCGAAGCTAATTATCGGCATTTGAATGGCCAATAACAAACTATAATTGTTAGTAAGTGGCACAAAAATATAAGAAGATGAGAACCATTGTAAATTACACATTAAAGTTGATAGTTTTCTTGTTTTTGTAGACTGGTATGAAAATTTTGCTATATTTCAGCACAAGTTTATAAAGTATTCAAGAATTCTTCCTTCACGTCACGTTCTAAATCGCATATCACGCATTTTATTATTCATAGTGAGAAAAGACTAGAGTTTGTTGTGACATTAATTACATTAAATTGTTTGAAGATTTCTTTCGGCCTACACACTTTTGTCTCTTTTTGACGTGCTGTACGAATGGTTTGAATAAAACAGAATACAATTTTATTTCATACAACAGTAAAATTGACACAACTATCGAAACTTCTGACTTGACGCATCGGGGTCCAGATAAATAATCTATATTTGCCAAAATCTTATAAACCCGATCAAATCATTAAAATGGTGATAACTTTAAAGAAAACAGCTGTAAGTTAAAACGTATGAATGTGGTGTGCAGGCCAAAATCTTCCAACGAATTTGATGTCTTATTTTCGTAAACGCATTTGAAATAACATTAGCTGGGTGAAGGGAACTAAGTATAATCGTTTCGTCAACTAAAAACAGCATATTTGTTGTATAAGACTCGCATAATAAATTACATAATTTGACAGAAAAAAAATACCCTTTCGCAGAAAAAAAAAAGAAGTATCTGTAATTTCAAATGTAACTAATGGGAAAATCGTAAGTGAACTGCGTTTACGTAGATAAGATCAAATAAATAATTCACAGTCAATTAGACATTTTAAAACATATCCTCACAATAATTATGTTAAGTGATCTACACGATTATGTTAATATTTAGGTATATAAAAATATATACAGGATGCAACGAAATAAAAATTACTTAAGCAGTGACCCTGAGCCTCTTATCCTCGCAGTATAAGTCGTTCAATGTCACACGCTCACATTCATCAGGGATATTTATATTCATGTCCTGTAGAAAGGGTAGTTTTCGTTAAAAAACTGAACCTTCTTGATGCGTTTTATAAGTACACAACAACCGATTTCAAGTAGAATTTAATAATATTTTTAATTAGCAATAGTTTATTTCTACTTTTCAATAATTAGATCTTTATAAGAGAAAAGCTGTAATTTATCGTTTAGTAGAACTACATTATTTTATCTGAGAATTGTATTATATTTTCCTTAAGATTCGTTTAGATCACTACTAACTTACCTACATTTAGATTATGGTAAGAGGTTGTTTAATATTTTATTTTCAAAAGCATGTCCTTATTTGTCGAAGAATACTTCGTTTGAAAAATGCAACACGCTTTTTTCGAATGTTTTTCGATCTTTCTAATGGACTAACCCGAACAGTTATTTATTTAATTAAAGAAAGAGATTTGCACCTTTTTATAACACCAAGCTTATGCCATTGATCGACGTAAATAGAATCGGTAACAAAATAATTTTCTTTTTCTCATAATCAACAATGACCCACCGGCAGCATTTATTCAGGATACTTTCACCGTATGTAATGCTTCTCTACACAAAGTGTTGTTGGTAGTAATTATTGAGGGCAAAATTAAAATTATTTTGTTATCGATGGAATCTTGCTGAACATATTGTTATTCGGCATTTAAAACAAAAATATTGGGGATGGACAATATTGTAATGAAAACAGTTTGAGTAACCAAAATTACTATCGGTAAGAATTAATTATTTTTGTACCTACATAATGGTATATGAAAAATTTCGCACAAATTAGGTACATAAATGTCCAATATTTTTAAGATAATGTCGCATAGGAATATGTTTTTATGGTCTCTGAAACTAGCACAGGCATATTGGACTACTTCTAAGTCAAGTGTGATGTATCGCCCGTCTCCTGTCATGTTTTTCTCCAAACAAAATACAAAAATATTCCGTTGGTCGCGGAAAACAAAATCAATAGAAAAAAATCTCTACGGCTGCAATGTTTATTGATGTTTTTGTTTTGTTTAGAACAAGACTCTTGCAGGAGGCGCAGCATTAACTTGACTCATTAGTATCAGAAGGGGCCGGTTTATTGGCAGGGACTGTACCATGTTGTGTATGGAGTATTGAAGTGGCTAGTTTTGGTGAACCCATACAGCGCTACGGGCACATGTGGACATGTATCAGACCTTTCTCGTGTATACTAGGTTTACCAAAATATAAAAAACTTATAATTATTAGTTTGCAATGTTCAGGAGGGAAATGTATGAAATGAAAATGAAACCACTCTTGTCAAGTTTAATCATTCACAATTCATTCTCATAATAATTGATTAGGAACGTGTTAAGTTAAATTATGAATACAATACATTTTCTTCCAAAAACTTCACATTATATAAATTACTAGAAATCTAATGTTACCTATTTCTTAGGTAGTTAAATAAGTCTTGGAAAATAATAATCTTAATATTAAAAAAACAGTGTTTAATGTGAACTTGATCCTCTTGATTACAATTTCACACTTGTTTTATTCGTTTGTAGATGATTTTGTAATAATTATTCGGTAATTTGTTATCATTGTCAGTTTTGTTACAACATTATGCAAATTTTATCACGAAACATGAACAAATCTGTTCAATTTATTATTTATTACATTTAACTACAAAAAATAATAATAAAGGAAAGGAAAGGATCAGAATATTTTTGTAAAGTAGCCTGAAATAATTAGTGTTCTTCATGTCCTGACAAAACTGTACCTAAACATTATTATTACTTTAACAATGTAAATTGATTAGACTTTTTGTGATTTAGTTAAATAATTTGTGGGTAAAAAGTTTTTTGTTTACACCCTGTTTTATTAATAAACCAATACCTTTCACATACATTGTAAGTATACAAAAGTGAGAAGTAGGCTTTATGAAGTAATTTCTATAACGAAATAATATCACGTCATTACAGCTTGAAGTTAAGATGATTTTTTAAAGTGCCACAATTATAGAATATTGTTAAAACAAAGTGTTTTATTTATTCTAGATCCCATTGATTTTTATATGCTCGCCAGCTGCCTACTAACGGTTATATAGTTATTCGCGAAACAATAAGCAAGACTGGTAGATAATGCCACTGGCATTAAGTCCGCCCATGTACACAGTTTTGTGCATAAAGTTTAATAAATAAATAAAATTAGAAGGAACGGAATATTTATGTCCGCTGTGCGGCCATTGTCTTCGTCGGCAAAAATATGTAGAGTGAAACGACACTAACACAAGCGGCGCCCTCATGTTAATGAAAAAACCTACAATTAATTTTTAAATTAGGAAGATTAAGCCTATTTTAATATTAGATGAATTGACAATATATTATTTAAATACGGCTACGGTGCGTATCAGTAAACGCATTTTCCTTTCGTTTGACAGACGCATGCGTTACAGTGCGTTAAAAATACGCAGCGACCAACGAGTGTGAGAGCCGCTAAGGGCCGCCGCACAGTTAGAGCTCTTCATGACAGCTCGGGCACATTTCACTAGAAATCCGAAAAATAACTCTATCGTAATTGAAATAAAGGTGACATTGCAAAGAGATACGTTTAGTCTGCATCAGCCCCAAGGTAGGTATGTTAACTGTATGTTTTGAGGGTGGTGTGGTTTCAACGCATTAAACAGCGGTACTACGATATTTATCACCTTATTTATTTTTCCGTGTGATCCCACCTTAGAATAGCATCAGCCCAACTCTTTCCCATGGGCACACCTCGGGCACCCCATACAGCAGGCTCATTTAAAAAATAAGAAGAAAAAAATAATAATTAAAAATTTCTTTAATTATAAATCTCTACAAATAAAATTGTTGGGGCTTCCCAGTAAGTAGTCATAGACACGAGTCGGGAATGCCTCGCTCTTCCGAAATTTGTTATCTACAGGTTCGGATCTAGTATAGCAAAACGTATTACATAACTTATTATCTATGTTTTAAACTTACTTAATTATAAGAAATTTAGGTAAGTAGGTTAATTAGGTAAAAGAAAAGTGCAGTAGTAATGTCTTACTGTTTAATGAGGGTGTCTTAGTGTGAGTGTGTATGAAAGAGAACGTACGTGTAGTTAGGTAGGTATGTATGAGTGCATATTGTAATTTAGTGTGTAGAAGTGTGAGAGGTAAGAAGTAGCCATGTTAATACTAGGTGGGAATATACAAGGTGTAAGGGACGGTGTACCGAAAACTTTGCATGCATGATCAGACCATGAAACTGAACAACTTTTACTATGGAGCCTATGTTGGGAAACGAAATTTTTTTTTCGAGTTTCCATAGAAAGTCAGTCAGCTGATCGGGAATTCTGTATGGGAGGTCGAAAAAAAATTCTTGTTTACCAACATAGCTTCCATAGAAAAAGTTGTTCAGTTTCATGGTCTGATCATGCCTGCAAAGTTTTCGGTACACCGTCCCTTACACCCCGTATATCAAAAAGAGCGTTGGACCGAGGACACTCCCCTGCGGAACTCCAAAGGTGACAAGCTTCTCCTCACTAAGGTATTCTCCAATTTTAACTACCTGTTTTCTATTTAAGAGGTAGCTACGGAAGAAAGACAGAGCCACGTCCCGAATTCCAAGCTGTTCTAACCTGTCCACAGGAATGGGTACAGAAATGGTATTTATTCAAAAAGCTGACTAGTCTAGAGTTTAGGTTTAATTTTAGAGATAGACGTTAGAACCGAGATAGGGCGATAGTTGTTAACATCACTTCTGTCCCCACTCTTGTAGACAGGGGTGATTTTAGATCGTTTGAGAACATTGGGGAATATACCTGTCTTGAAAATTAAGTTTGCTAAGTTACTGATTAATGGGACTAGGATTTTAGCAGATATTTTCAGAAACTGAGTAGAAATGTTAGGTTAGGTTAGGTTTTTTTTTTTTTGTATGTTTGCCCTTTTTTTCTCCTGACATGGTGGTCAGAGACATTTTAAGCCAACACGGACTACGAAGCGGTTTTTTTTTTTTTTTAACAGTCCTTAATCGGAAATCATCGGTACAGAACTCCGGATTTTCGTACGGGAATCCTGCATCCATCGGTGTTTATCGTGCTTTGTTAGTTACAACAAGTTGTAGGTTAGTTTTAAATTTCTATTTTACAACAATTAATCTATGTTACTAATATTAATATATATTCTAGGATTTTCAATACATATCACTCATATACAATTATATGTGTTTATGTATTTGTTTCTTACAGGCTTTTGTTTTACTTTATTTAATTTATCTTTAATTTACATTATGCATATTATCATTATGTATAGTGTACATTATTGCTTGGTTTTATTTCTTTTTATTGCTATATTTGCCAATGTTTTGCAGTAAGAGAGAAAATGAGACCTATGTTTTTTTGATGACAGGATTTCTGGTATTGTTGTTTTATTGATATTCTTTTTTTTTATTTCTAAAGGGCGGGGCACACCGGCTCCGTATCCAGCTCTCGTCCGTAGTCACGCACGAACTGATGACGTTGTAATGTATAGGACTGTATGAGATACGGCACACCGCTTGCGTGCAGCACGGAACGGATACGCAACGCAAGCGGTGTGCCTATCGGCCTGTACGCTTTTGGGTGCGTATAATCATCCTTCCCCGGTTTACGCAGCACCACAACCACCGCCTCCTTCCAGATTTCCGGGAAGTGGGATAAACTAATGCACTTATTTAAGAGGGCTAGGAATATGGCGGGATTGTGAGCGATGGCCGCTCCACAGATGTCCGCTGTCAGATCATCGATACCCGGGGCCTTTTTGGGATTGAAGCTTGATGCTGCCCACTTCAGCTCCTGAGTTGTAAATGGTGGGTCGCAAGGGTCATTTTGTTGCCAATCATTCACTTTGTTTGCTGCTTCTCTGGTTTTAGCGTGGATTGCATCATCCTCCTCTGTTTTATCCTCCGGGTAGAAAGTGTCCGTTAGCAGTTCAGCCGACTCTAGTGTATTGAGGACTTTATTGTGGTATATTAGAGGTAAGTCCTCTTTTCTGGTAGTAGTTCGGCCTATAACTCTATAAATTCCGTCCCACATACTTTCGCGGTCCTGTTTGCCACAGAATTCCTTCCAGCTGCTTGTAATTGCCTTTTTTGCTTCCATCTCGTATTGTTCTTTTGCCTCAATGTAAAGTTTTACAACCATAGCGCGTCTAATGGGAGCTGCGTTTTGTATTCGCCTTTTCTTTGTGGCCACTTCTGACTTCTGTTTTTGTAACTCTTTCGTCCACCACGGCAGTTTACTCACTCACTTTACTCACAGATTTTATTTCTGGAATGGTTTCTTTGCAGGCCTTTTTTTTTTTTTTTTTTATTTAACTTTTTTTACATCGCAAATACTTAAATAAACTAAGGATCTCGTTAAACCCGTAGTAGGTTTGTCTCGAGATCATCCGCGTAAGACTAAATAAAATATTACTAACATTACATATTAAAAATATTTTAGGTAGGTACAATTTCTTGCTAATCATCGAGCTCATGCGTAAATGAGTAGGTACTTGCCGTACAGTGCGCGCCGGCCAACGCGCCGGCCGGCTGGGGCGGCTGGACCGGTTTGCGAAACATTATACACAGGATGTTCCAACTTTGGCACAGTTGTCTAAGTAAGTAAGGAATTCTTTTTTTAATGCGTTCGATAGGTTTTGTACAGTGATACTCTCTTTGATTTCCTTACTTAAGTTATTTAATAGCTTGGGAACTAAAAATGCGGACGTTCTTTTGCCGTAGTAGTTGCAGTAGCTTGGTATCTGGAGAACTTTATTGGTGACTTGTCTAGTTATTTTTATATGAGAGGTTGGATGTTGTATCTCGGTTCTAAAGTATTGTTCCTTGAGAATTTGATATTGGAAGTTCAGGTGAACAGGCAAAACCTTGCAATAACTAAACAGTTCAATTTCGTTTTTTATGCTACATTTAAAATTATAAGGTACCACTAATTTTAATAATCGTACTTGTAGGTTGTAAATGTCATCAAGGTAAGATTTGAACGTGCGACCATAGCTGCTAAGCCCATAAGATATTATGCTCTCAGCCAGTGCATTATACATCTGTAGTCTAACCTTGAAAGGGATTCTGTTCTTTATAATGTAGAATTTTGCCATCACAGCTCGTAAACTGTTGCATACTTTATTCACATGCGGCTTCCAATTAAAGTTGTTATCAATTATCAGGCCCAGGTATTTTTCTTCAGCAACTTGTTGTAGTGGCAAACATCCACAATGGAGCCGAGTATAAGTATCCCTAGCAATAACGGAGTGCAGACATTTATGATCGTGTCCTATGATTTTTACAGTATCGACAGTTCTCGACTGGTTTGAGTGTATGTGTATAACTTTGGTCTTCTCAGCATTAAGCACGAGCCCGGCATCGTGTGACCATTGACAGATTCTGTCAAAGTCGTTCTGCAGACGCAGCTCCGCCGTTTTTAAACAGTTGTCTGAGGCAATGAGGCACGTATCGTCTGCGTATTGATATATGGTACAACTTTGAACGCAGTTATTAAGGTCATTTACATATGTGAGGTAGTGTAAAGGGCCTAGTACTGATCCTTGAGCGGTTCCTTCAGTTACAATTTCCTTTTCACTAAATGAGTTGCCAATATTGACCTGGTAGCTTCTATTATGCAGGTAATTAGTGCACCATTTTAAAATTGGACCTCGCACACCTGAGTCTTCCAGCTTATTTACGAGTGTATTATGGCGCAGAGTATCAAAGGCCTTGCTGTAATCGATAAGGACAATAAGTACATGTTTTTTATCATTCAGTTGCTCATTAACCTCATCAGTAAACCTCGACAATAATAGAGAAGTACTTTTCTTGGCTTGAAAACCGAATTGGTTTTCCGAGAGAACGTCATGCTTTCGATAGAATTCGTGTATTTGATTACTTATATATGTCTCGACAATTTTATCAACAATAGGAAGCATTGTGATTGGCCTATATTTGGTGCAATTTTTGCCATCACCTCCCTTAAATATAGGTCGAACCAGCCCCTTCTTTAGATCGTCTGGATAAACTCCACTAGCCAAACTTTGGTTGATGAAATGAGCTATACTACTCGATATTTTGTCTGCAATAGACTTGATATCTATAGCACGAATTCCATCATATCCTGGCGCTTTATTGTTTTTGAGACCTTTAATTATTTTATTTATTTGATTTGCCGAAGCCTTACGTAACAACATAGACTGGTCCATCTGTCGTCTGAATGTATTTTCGTCTAGTAATTTTATATCACATTTAGGAACTATGTCATTTACATTTTTTCGAAACGATTTTGCAAATAAGTTAGCTATTTCTTGATCAGACCCAACCGATTGAAATGCTTTTTTAATATTATCATCAATGGATTTTGTAATTTTACCCGAAATTTGATTTAATAGTTTCCAAAGTTTTCTCATATTACCCTGGTTGTTATTAATATTTCTTTTATAATAGCTATTTCGTTGTTGTTCAACAAGTTTATTCGTTTTATTTCTTTGTTTATTATAAGCTATTCTACTAACATTATTTTTTGTGTCCTTAAGCCATTCTAAAAATAATTTATCCTTTAGTTCACACGCTTTTGCTACTTTACCAAACACCCATGGTTCTTTGTTTCGTTTGGAGTGACAAATTTTTCGTACACTGCTTGCTAGTTTATAACAATTTTGAAGCTTGTTATTCAAATCGTTATAAATAGCCAATGGACAATTTAAATCTAAACATGCCTCCCAATCAACTTTCGCAAGGGCCTGCATAAGTAATTGATTACTGATTTTCTGAGCGAAAACTGGAACATCCTGTATTCGCGGTCCAATAGTCATTGCTACGGCAATCATGCGATGATCTGCCAGTTTAGTTCCAAGTGCTCCGCAGTACGCGTCTTGTAATCGGGATCGTACAAATATATGGTCAATACAAGACTTAGTCACGATACCTTTTCTTAATTCTATTCGAGTATAGTCGGATATCCCTCTTACAAGACCCTGCCCGCTCAGCATGTCCATGTATGCCCTTGTTACAGTGTTACCAGATTTAAGGTCGAAATTTGTGTCTCCGATAAAAATCATATCTAGGTGTATGTTCTAGTTCATTCGTAAATAAGTGTTTGTTAGTGCTTGGGGGTCTACGGAAAACCCGTTCTACGGAATCGGAGTATGCTTTGACTGCTTGTTCTAGCTGTTCTTTAGAGGCAATTTTTTCTATGTCTTCCTCATTTATTTGCTTTTCACTCCAAGTCTGGTCGAGTTTTGATCGGAATTCAGACCACTTGGCTTTTTTAGTGTTATATTTCCTCGTCTGTCTTTTTATTTCAAAACCGTTTGTTTTTGAGGCCATTATCTCAAACATTGCCTTGTGGTCCGAACAAGTCAGGTCACCATTAAGTCGCCAGTTTTCTATGCGCCCCAACATATTTGGTGAGCATGTAGTGATATCAACACAACTTGTGTATCTGGTTTCACCTCGAATCGTGTCAAATGTGGGATCCACTCCGTTATTCAGAATTTGGAGATTCATTTCTTGCAGAAATCCAGCTAACTCTTCACCTCTATGGTTAACATCACTACTCCCCCACCATGTGCTCCAGGCATTCAGGTCTCCGCCGAGTATGATGTGATTAGTGCCTATTTCGTTGATCACTATTCTTATTTCTTCTAGATATGGTTCCATAGGTTTATCGCTTTCCATATATGCGGATACTATTCCCATTTCTAAGGCACCTAGTTTGCAGCTACAATGTTCTCTGAGGTAAGTGTCGGACATGGGATGGCGTTTATATGTTGGTCAATAAGCACAATGGCAGCTTTATTTACCCTCTCGGTTTTTCGCTCGCATTGCATCACTCGGACTCCTGTGTAGTTCTTCATCATCCCAACATTACCAATGTAGGGCTCCTGGATGAGGGCGAAAGCAATTTTTTGTTTGGTAGCCTCGATTAGGAATTCGGTTGTCGCAAGCTGGCTTTTTTGTAGGTTTGCTTGTATCACTCGATATCGACAGGATGTTTCCATTTGGGTGTTTGTTGAACTGACGTTCTTTGTTGCAAGGTTAATTATTTGAGTGCCTTTAGCAATACGCTTCTGATGCTCGCGCCAGCGAGTCCCATTTACGCCTTACCACGCAGTCTGGATTAAATGCATTGTTAGGTTAGGTTAGGTTATGTTAGGTTAGGTTAGATTAGGTTTTTTTTTTTTTTTTTTTTTTTTTTTCTTTCTCCTCCAACATTATCGGAGATTGTATTTTCAAAAATGTTTTTATTAACAGTTTCGAATTGGAGTCGGAAAGGAAAAATCCTCATAGGACGCCTGGGAATGGAGGGCCCAGGCAGTGCCAGACTTTTACTGGCTAAAACCCTCCCGACTTCAATTTACAATGTTGTTCCCTGGATATCTTATATACCTAATATTTTAAAGACATTGATCAATTTTATTGTCTGGGACGAGTTTTGCAATATATTTTTACAAATCTTAATTATTTAACTTATTCAATTATTCTTAACATCTATTTGTCTTACATTTCTTAACAGTGTATATTTTATGCTTTACAGTAATATACCAATATATTATGAAAGCATAACTTATTTACCTAGTTTTGTTTTTATTTACAACCATTTGAGCTATTTGTTTACAAAAACTCATGAAAAGACTTCTGTTTTTACCCATCATTAGATCTTTGGCGTTCTCGCTCTTCATCTCCACATTTAATTTAAATTCTACATCCAAGCGTTCGAGAGCGTATACAGGACAATCAAATAATATATGTGGTACCGTCTCTAGAACATGAGGATCACAGGCGCACGAGGGGCTCTCTTTACACTTGAAGCGGTTCAAGTATTCGGAGAACCCTCCGTGCCCCGTCATGATTTGTGTGGTTAGACTGCCCAGTTTCATTTTCCGCACTATTCTGTACGCATCTGTAGCGCTTGGGAAGAATAGTTTCGTGATCGAGGCTGTTTTTTCGGTCTGATATCTGTTGTTCCACCGCTCTAAAGTGTCCAGCCTGATGCTTCTGCGCACAAAGGAGACCGGGCACAAATCGTAATCCGGCCTCTTCTTCAACTTTTGAGCCGCCTCCTTTGCAAGCTGGTCAGCTCTCTCATTCCCTTCCAACCCTGCGTGAGCCTTTATCCAAAACAGAGTTACATCTTTGTCTTGGCTGGATATTTTCTTCAGATTATCTCTAGCTTCTACCGCCAGGGGATGGAGGGAACTAGGATTCTTGACGGTTTGGATTGCAGCCATAGAGTCGCTAAAGATACCGAACGATCGTGCGTTATGTTTTATTATATACCTTGTAGACCTATTTATTGCTAATAGCTCAGCCTGATATACTGTGCAGTATTTTGGTAGCGCTAGCTTCATATTGCTGACCTCAGTGCCATCGCTCCATATAGTTAGGGCCGCGCCAACGTTTCCCTGGATTTTGCTGCCATCTGTATAAATATGTATATCAAGCTGGCTGTGTTGGTCCACATCGTGCCGGGTCAGCAATGGCACCGAATCCAGCCTTGCTCTCTCGGCAGGATGGTTAGGTTAGGTTAGGTTAGGTTAGGTTAGGTTAGGTTAGGTTAGGTTAGGTTAGGTTAGGTTAGGTTAGGTTAGGTTAGGTTAGGTTAGGTTAGGTTAGGTTAGGTTAGGTTAGGTTAGGTTAGGTTAGGTTAGGTTAGGTTAGGTTAGGTTAGGTTAGGTTAGGTTAGGTTAGGTTAGGTTAGGTTAGGTTAGGTTAGGTTAGGTTAGGTTAGGTTAGGTTAGGTTAGGTTCCCGTGTGGAGTTGCTGGATCTCCCATCGGGCGCGTCCCCGGGCGGCGGATAGGGGAATGCCCTTCAAGATATGGAGGGTACCGGGCTTGCCCGGCGCGGACCAAAACCAGTACCTGGGAGTGGTATGTGCGCAGCGCTCTTAGTTTACTGGGCTGAAGCTGAGTAGAATGTCCTACGCTCGAAAAGGTTCAGTTCCAGGTAGCGTTCGGTTGCGTCGGGAATTCGCAACGGGCGTACTGCAAACTCGACGTAGTGGTGGTTGTTCATTATGGCATATGTAAAAAACAATAAATTACTGCAGGTCGGTACCGCCGATGGCGGAGAATCCGACCCTGGGACTGTGGATTTGGTCAGACAAATGACGAAACCCCCAGGCCCAGGCGGCCCATCGTATTCTGCAGAGGGCCAACCTATGCTAATAGTTAACAATGAAAATGGAAATAAAGAAGGAGAAGTGACCAACAATACCGATGATAAAACTGACAACCTGGCGAATCCCAAAATGGACTCCGATATGAAACGATTGGATAATATTGATGGAGCTATAAAGTTCAAAGAAAGACAAGGGCAGAGAACTGGGTGCTTGCGCCCTTCCTCGCCTTTCGTTTTTGGAGGGGGATATGACGACGGTAACGAGTCTGATAGCTCTGTTATGTCGGTCGCATCAACTATTTCAACGGCTTCTCAGTCAAGAAAGAGAAGAACGAAGGAAGTGGATGGTGGTGCATTACCTTTTACACCCCCACCTACAACAAAGAAGATAAGGACGACTCTGCCAACGCCAGAAAACCTTGCGTTCGAAATGGGTAGCCAACCGACTGCAGACCTTGCTAGTAGAGTATTCGAAAGTCTCGAAAAGGTAGAGGAAGTGGCAACAAAATCAAAAAACCTCAAGGGTGATTTTGTTCGAGCTCTTAGGATGTCAGCACGTGTGGCTAAGGCAGCTGTTACTGAATTATCCCAGAGAAACTCAAATGCACGCCTAGAGCAAGAAAACGCCGAATTACGCTCTAAAATTGAGACCTTAAATAAGGAGGTGAGGGAGCTTTCCAAAGCTCTTTCAGAATTACAAATGGCTCAAAAACGGCCGAAAGACATGATGGAGAACGTAAATTTACCATTGCGTAGTACTGATGATGAGCTCTTGGCTCAAATCAAGATAATAATAGATGGCAAGTTGGCGTATCTAGAGTCTAAGCTCCTGCCACAGGAAATTATTCGTCCTCCACTGGGGAAAAAGACTCAACCTGAGCCTGCTCTCGCAAAGGAAGTACCTGAGGAGAAAAACAGAAAAAAGAAGAAGAAGGTAAAGAAAGGGACGGAATCGGCGAACCATTCAAATGAAGAAATGGTTACACCTGCTTTTTCTCAAAAACAACCAGAAGCCAGAAATTTGGAACAAAATTCAGAACCTACCTGGACTACTGTTGTAAGGTCAAAGCAGAAAAAGAAAACCAAAACTCAAACTGATGGTGACGCAAGGAAGGGACCAAGTCACAAAAGTAAGGAGCCTAAAAAGAAGGCTAATTTTGTGAAACTGTCGAAGGTTCCTCGGACAGTGGCTATTGCGGTCTCAATCCCAGAGGGCTCTGAAGCCACATATGCTCAGGTGATGGCGGCTGCCAAAGCCAGAGTACGACCAACTGATTTTGGAATTAATGAGATCCGTCAAAAACGGGCACTTAATGGTGGAATCATACTTGAGGTATCTGGCGAGGATGGGGCAACGAGAGCAAATATGTTGGCCAACAAAATGCAAGAAGCTCTTGGTGACATAGGCGTACGTATCTCACGGCCCACTAAAAAGGGAGAGATGAGAGTAATGGATTTAGATGAGTCTGTCACTCCCAAGGAAGTTGCGCTTGCCGTTGCTGAAGCTGGTGGCTGTACTGAGGCAGATGTCCAGGTGGGAGAAATTCGTGGAATACGTCCTGGGTCTCTAGGTTCAGCCTGGGTTCGATGTCCACTCGCAGTTGTCCAGAAAATTATGACATTGAAACGAGTGCGCGTAGGTTGGGTCTCGGCTAGAGTTCAAATCCTGCCAGCAAGACCATTGCAGTGTTTCAGATGTCTGGAGCAAGGGCATGCCCGACACCAGTGCACAAGCACAGTAGACCGCAGTCTACTGTGCTACAAATGTGGACAGCCAGGTCACACTGCCAGCAAATGCGCTGCAACGGCACCAAAATGTGCACTGTGCGCTGATCTGGGTCAACCTGCCGACCATCGAGTTGGCAGCAAAAATTGCAAACCGCCCAAAAAAGGCAAAAAAGGGAAGGCTCCTGCCATTCGCGAGTCGGCAGCATCAAATCGGGAAGGTGGAGCTGCATCACAGAATGCAGGGACCACCAACCCGGCCCAGGAGCCAATGGAGACCCAGCATGAACACACGGCCTCATAGAGTATTACAAGGTAATCTTAACCACTGCCGGAGATCCCAAGACTTGTTTTTTCAGACCTTTTCAGAGAAATCGGTTACTCTTGGGATAATTTGTGAGCCGTACAATGTTCCTGACCACCCTCGTTGGTTCGGAGACGATACAGGGCAAGTTGCCCTTTATTGGGGAGGCTCTCGTGGAGACCTGCCATGCCGCAAAACTGACTCCGACTCAGGAATCATTGTTGCGGAGTGGGGATCACTCATTGTGGTTGGCTGTTATGTTTCTCCAAATTGCAGCCTCGCTGAATACGAAACATATTTGAGTAGACTGGAGAGATTGGTACGCAAATACCTTCCTCGCCCGGTTATTGTCTCAGGAGATTTCAATGCTCGTTCAATGGTTTGGGGAGATATACAAGACAATATCAGAGGTGAGGTGCTACTTGAATGGGCAGCAGGGTTAGATATGCGACTTCTGAACCAGGGTTCAGTTAGCACTTGTGTCCGGTGGCAAGGCGAATCCATCGTGGATCTCTCCTGGGCAAATCAGTTAGCTGAGAGAATGGTCTTTGATTGGAGGGTCGCTGAAGAAGTGGTCACCTTATCTGATCACCGACACATTACCTTCAACGTAGTCCACAGTCGCCCGGATGGTTCGATTCGTCATCGAGTAAATGTATCTCCAGGCTGGGCACTGAAACGCTTAGATAAGGATCTGTTAGTGGCCGCAGCACACACTGCCGACTGGGTTTCTTGCCCTGAGTGGGATGATCCATCCATCCCAAAAAACGAATCACTATGGTTCAGGGAGACAATGACCTCGGTCTGTGATGCAGCGATGCCTAGGGTAAAACTAAATATAAAACTCCCTGTGTATTGGTGGTCTGAATATATAGCACGACTTCGCGAGGTATGCCTTGCTTCTCGTCGACTCTTTACGAGAACAAGAAGAAGAAGAACAGCTGCTGAGGTGGAAAAAGCGAGAGCTTATAAAAAGTATCGAGACGCTACAGTTTCATTGCAGACAGCTATAACAGAAGCTAAAAGCCAGTCCTGGAATGAGTTATTGGAGGGCTTAAACAGGGATCCGTGGGGCCGCCCATATAAAATGGTTTTGGGGAAATTGCGACCTTGGGTTCCCCCTCTGACAGAAACTCTTGAACCGGAATTCACCTTAAATGTAGTTGATACTCTCTTTCCTAGGATTGTATCCACTTCTCCAAGGTTGATGGATGATTCGTGGTCGTGTGATCTGGAGGTGACAGATGGGGAGATGAAATATGCTGTGAGGCGACTATCCGCTAGAAACACAGCACCCGGACCCGATATGATACCGGGTCGGGCTCTAGTTATAGCTCTCGAGGTTTTAGGCTATAGACTAAAGCGCCATTTTACGAGCTGCCTGCGTTACGGCTCATTCCCAGATATATGGAAGGAAGCCAAACTGGTGCTTCTTAGAAAGGAAGGAAGGCCCGTCAATTCACCCTCGGCATATCGGCCCATTTGTTTGTTGGATGAAGCAGGAAAGCTCTTTGAGCGTATCATAGCCCTAAGAATAAATAAACATTTGGTGCAAGTTGGTCCGGACTTATCAGGGAACCAGTTTGGCTTCCGTCAAGGCCGGTCCACCGTAGACGCGATTCTTCGTGTTAGAGAAGTGTCTGAGCAGGCGGTTTCTCAGGGAAAAGTTGTTCTGGCCGTAAGCCTAGACATAGTCAACGCTTTTAACTCTCTCCCCTGGAACGCAATTCATGAGGCCCTCGTTTATCACGAGATTCCCATATATCTTCGCAGGGTTATAGCAAGCTATCTCTCTGATAGAAGTATTTGCTATGGGATTCCCGATGGAGGCATAGCCAAGAGAGCAGTCGTGTGCGGAGTTCCCCAGGGGTCGGTTTTGGGCCCTCTTCTGTGGAATCTGGCCTACGACACTGTACTACGAGTGGCATTACCGCATGGAGTTAATGTCATCTGTTACGCCGACGACACCTTGATTCTAGCTGAAGAAAGATCGTTTGAGAGAGCGACGAGACTTGCTGAGCTCGGCATTGCATGCGTAGTTGGAAGGATCCGTGGACTCGGTCTTGCTATTGCGCCTCATAAAACCGAGGCGCTATGGTTTCACGGGCTCCCTCGAAGTCAGGCACCACCTGTATCATTGGTACAAGTGGGAGACACGCAAGTCCAGGTGGGACAATGTCTGAAGTATCTGGGTCTGTACCTAGATGGTGGTTGGTCCTTCGAGCAGCACTTGGAACGTCTTGTCCCTCGCGTTGAAAAAGTAGCCGGTGCAATGCACAGACTGTTACCCAATCTCGGTGGACCAAGAGAGGAAATTCGACGCCTCTATGCAGGTGTGATACGATCAATAGCATTATACGGGGCACCTGTATGGTCAGACAAATTACTGTCTGTCCGTCGACGTGTGATCAAATTAAATGCTATGCAGCGGCGTCTCGCAATAAGGGTGGCCCGTGGATACCGAACTATATCGTTTGAGGCGGCAACTATTCTTGCTCGGCTACCACCTTTCGACATTCTGGCAGAGATGGATGCGAAAGTCTACCGCACCCTTCATCAAAGGTGTGAAGTCAACTCAGAAATAGACTTTGGAACACTCCGACGGAGGGCTCATACAGAGGCTATAAACAGATGGCATACAAGACTGCATGAACCTCGAAGCGTGCGGCAAAGGGTCGTTACAGCCATTTTGCCCAGCTTTGGTTCTTGGCTCAGTCGTAAAGGACGGCACGGAAGAGTCACATTCCATCTGACCCAAATACTAACTGGGCATGGCTGCTTCGGTGAATACCTGAATCGTATTGGTAGGGAACTGACACCACAGTGCCATCACTGTGGAGCAACCCAAGACTCAGCTCAACACACGCTTGCAGAGTGTCCCGCTTGGCATTCTGAGCGTCAAGTCTTAATCCAAGAGATAGGTCCAAACTTATCTCTGCCCACAGTAGTCTCAACTATGCTAGAACGAAAAGAAGCATGGAGTGCCGTTGTTTCCTTCTGTGAAACTGTCATGGTCCAGAAAGAAACTGCGGAGAGAGACCGCGAGCGGGCGGATCCCGCGAGACGGCGACAACGGAGGGCTCTGAACAGCAGAGTCACTCGCGCAGGTCGCAGCCAGGATTAGTCCTGGCATGCGGGCCGTGTAGCACCGGTGGAGAATAGTGCTACGGTCTCCCCCGCCTGTCGTAAGAGGCGACTAAAGGGGGTCATCGGGGCTATGGGCGTTTGTAGCGGGGGCTGCGGCGTCCTATCAACGGCCCCGGGGAAGACAGTGACAAGGGGTGGTCACCATGTCACTGTGCACCAGGATGGTGCGGGGGTGGACTAATGATCTGCCCCGGGATGAGCCTTCGGGCGCTGCGCTAGGGAGACACTGGTTGTGTTCCGTAGGAGATCCCAGAGTCTCCCGAAAAGCACGGAGGATGGCCACCGTGGAGTTTTTAGTGGGTAGAAATCCCACATAACCTAGTTCTTCCCCCAGAGGGCTAGGTACCTGGATCGCAGGTTTCCTCCACGTAAAAAAAAAAAAAAAAAAAAAAAAAGGTTAGGTTAGGTTAGGTTAGGTTAGGTTAGGTTAGGTTAGGTTAGGTTAGGTTAGGTTAGGTTAGGTTAGGTTAGGTTAGGTTAGGTTAGGTTAGGTTAGGTTAGGTTAGGTTAGGTTAGGTTAGGTTAGGTTAGGTTAGGTTAGGTTAGGTTCCCGTGTGGAGTTGCTGGATCTCCCATCGGGCGCGTCCCCGGGCGGCGGATAGGGGAATGCCCTTCAAGATATGGAGGGTACCGGGCTTGCCCGGCGCGGACCAAAACCAGTACCTGGGAGTGGTATGTGCGCAGCGCTCTTAGTTTACTGGGCTGAAGCTGAGTAGAATGTCCTACGCTCGAAAAGGTTCAGTTCCAGGTAGCGTTCGGTTGCGTCGGGAATTCGCAACGGGCGTACTGCAAACTCGACGTAGTGGTGGTTGTTCATTATGGCATATGTAAAAAACAATAAATTACTGCAGGTCGGTACCGCCGATGGCGGAGAATCCGACCCTGGGACTGTGGATTTGGTCAGACAAATGACGAAACCCCCAGGCCCAGGCGGCCCATCGTATTCTGCAGAGGGCCAACCTATGCTAATAGTTAACAATGAAAATGGAAATAAAGAAGGAGAAGTGACCAACAATACCGATGATAAAACTGACAACCTGGCGAATCCCAAAATGGACTCCGATATGAAACGATTGGATAATATTGATGGAGCTATAAAGTTCAAAGAAAGACAAGGGCAGAGAACTGGGTGCTTGCGCCCTTCCTCGCCTTTCGTTTTTGGAGGGGGATATGACGACGGTAACGAGTCTGATAGCTCTGTTATGTCGGTCGCATCAACTATTTCAACGGCTTCTCAGTCAAGAAAGAGAAGAACGAAGGAAGTGGATGGTGGTGCATTACCTTTTACACCCCCACCTACAACAAAGAAGATAAGGACGACTCTGCCAACGCCAGAAAACCTTGCGTTCGAAATGGGTAGCCAACCGACTGCAGACCTTGCTAGTAGAGTATTCGAAAGTCTCGAAAAGGTAGAGGAAGTGGCAACAAAATCAAAAAACCTCAAGGGTGATTTTGTTCGAGCTCTTAGGATGTCAGCACGTGTGGCTAAGGCAGCTGTTACTGAATTATCCCAGAGAAACTCAAATGCACGCCTAGAGCAAGAAAACGCCGAATTACGCTCTAAAATTGAGACCTTAAATAAGGAGGTGAGGGAGCTTTCCAAAGCTCTTTCAGAATTACAAATGGCTCAAAAACGGCCGAAAGACATGATGGAGAACGTAAATTTACCATTGCGTAGTACTGATGATGAGCTCTTGGCTCAAATCAAGATAATAATAGATGGCAAGTTGGCGTATCTAGAGTCTAAGCTCCTGCCACAGGAAATTATTCGTCCTCCACTGGGGAAAAAGACTCAACCTGAGCCTGCTCTCGCAAAGGAAGTACCTGAGGAGAAAAACAGAAAAAAGAAGAAGAAGGTAAAGAAAGGGACGGAATCGGCGAACCATTCAAATGAAGAAATGGTTACACCTGCTTTTTCTCAAAAACAACCAGAAGCCAGAAATTTGGAACAAAATTCAGAACCTACCTGGACTACTGTTGTAAGGTCAAAGCAGAAAAAGAAAACCAAAACTCAAACTGATGGTGACGCAAGGAAGGGACCAAGTCACAAAAGTAAGGAGCCTAAAAAGAAGGCTAATTTTGTGAAACTGTCGAAGGTTCCTCGGACAGTGGCTATTGCGGTCTCAATCCCAGAGGGCTCTGAAGCCACATATGCTCAGGTGATGGCGGCTGCCAAAGCCAGAGTACGACCAACTGATTTTGGAATTAATGAGATCCGTCAAAAACGGGCACTTAATGGTGGAATCATACTTGAGGTATCTGGCGAGGATGGGGCAACGAGAGCAAATATGTTGGCCAACAAAATGCAAGAAGCTCTTGGTGACATAGGCGTACGTATCTCACGGCCCACTAAAAAGGGAGAGATGAGAGTAATGGATTTAGATGAGTCTGTCACTCCCAAGGAAGTTGCGCTTGCCGTTGCTGAAGCTGGTGGCTGTACTGAGGCAGATGTCCAGGTGGGAGAAATTCGTGGAATACGTCCTGGGTCTCTAGGTTCAGCCTGGGTTCGATGTCCACTCGCAGTTGTCCAGAAAATTATGACATTGAAACGAGTGCGCGTAGGTTGGGTCTCGGCTAGAGTTCAAATCCTGCCAGCAAGACCATTGCAGTGTTTCAGATGTCTGGAGCAAGGGCATGCCCGACACCAGTGCACAAGCACAGTAGACCGCAGTCTACTGTGCTACAAATGTGGACAGCCAGGTCACACTGCCAGCAAATGCGCTGCAACGGCACCAAAATGTGCACTGTGCGCTGATCTGGGTCAACCTGCCGACCATCGAGTTGGCAGCAAAAATTGCAAACCGCCCAAAAAAGGCAAAAAAGGGAAGGCTCCTGCCATTCGCGAGTCGGCAGCATCAAATCGGGAAGGTGGAGCTGCATCACAGAATGCAGGGACCACCAACCCGGCCCAGGAGCCAATGGAGACCCAGCATGAACACACGGCCTCATAGAGTATTACAAGGTAATCTTAACCACTGCCGGAGATCCCAAGACTTGTTTTTTCAGACCTTTTCAGAGAAATCGGTTACTCTTGGGATAATTTGTGAGCCGTACAATGTTCCTGACCACCCTCGTTGGTTCGGAGACGATACAGGGCAAGTTGCCCTTTATTGGGGAGGCTCTCGTGGAGACCTGCCATGCCGCAAAACTGACTCCGACTCAGGAATCATTGTTGCGGAGTGGGGATCACT
This sequence comes from Tuta absoluta, assembly GCA_027580185.1. Classification (NCBI taxonomy): domain Eukaryota; kingdom Metazoa; phylum Arthropoda; class Insecta; order Lepidoptera; family Gelechiidae; genus Tuta; species Tuta absoluta. The sequence continues at coordinate 9,952 of JAQAHW010000120.1, read as the reverse complement.
CATTGTGGTTGGCTGTTATGTTTCTCCAAATTGCAGCCTCGCTGAATACGAAACATATTTGAGTAGACTGGAGAGATTGGTACGCAAATACCTTCCTCGCCCGGTTATTGTCTCAGGAGATTTCAATGCTCGTTCAATGGTTTGGGGAGATATACAAGACAATATCAGAGGTGAGGTGCTACTTGAATGGGCAGCAGGGTTAGATATGCGACTTCTGAACCAGGGTTCAGTTAGCACTTGTGTCCGGTGGCAAGGCGAATCCATCGTGGATCTCTCCTGGGCAAATCAGTTAGCTGAGAGAATGGTCTTTGATTGGAGGGTCGCTGAAGAAGTGGTCACCTTATCTGATCACCGACACATTACCTTCAACGTAGTCCACAGTCGCCCGGATGGTTCGATTCGTCATCGAGTAAATGTATCTCCAGGCTGGGCACTGAAACGCTTAGATAAGGATCTGTTAGTGGCCGCAGCACACACTGCCGACTGGGTTTCTTGCCCTGAGTGGGATGATCCATCCATCCCAAAAAACGAATCACTATGGTTCAGGGAGACAATGACCTCGGTCTGTGATGCAGCGATGCCTAGGGTAAAACTAAATATAAAACTCCCTGTGTATTGGTGGTCTGAATATATAGCACGACTTCGCGAGGTATGCCTTGCTTCTCGTCGACTCTTTACGAGAACAAGAAGAAGAAGAACAGCTGCTGAGGTGGAAAAAGCGAGAGCTTATAAAAAGTATCGAGACGCTACAGTTTCATTGCAGACAGCTATAACAGAAGCTAAAAGCCAGTCCTGGAATGAGTTATTGGAGGGCTTAAACAGGGATCCGTGGGGCCGCCCATATAAAATGGTTTTGGGGAAATTGCGACCTTGGGTTCCCCCTCTGACAGAAACTCTTGAACCGGAATTCACCTTAAATGTAGTTGATACTCTCTTTCCTAGGATTGTATCCACTTCTCCAAGGTTGATGGATGATTCGTGGTCGTGTGATCTGGAGGTGACAGATGGGGAGATGAAATATGCTGTGAGGCGACTATCCGCTAGAAACACAGCACCCGGACCCGATATGATACCGGGTCGGGCTCTAGTTATAGCTCTCGAGGTTTTAGGCTATAGACTAAAGCGCCATTTTACGAGCTGCCTGCGTTACGGCTCATTCCCAGATATATGGAAGGAAGCCAAACTGGTGCTTCTTAGAAAGGAAGGAAGGCCCGTCAATTCACCCTCGGCATATCGGCCCATTTGTTTGTTGGATGAAGCAGGAAAGCTCTTTGAGCGTATCATAGCCCTAAGAATAAATAAACATTTGGTGCAAGTTGGTCCGGACTTATCAGGGAACCAGTTTGGCTTCCGTCAAGGCCGGTCCACCGTAGACGCGATTCTTCGTGTTAGAGAAGTGTCTGAGCAGGCGGTTTCTCAGGGAAAAGTTGTTCTGGCCGTAAGCCTAGACATAGTCAACGCTTTTAACTCTCTCCCCTGGAACGCAATTCATGAGGCCCTCGTTTATCACGAGATTCCCATATATCTTCGCAGGGTTATAGCAAGCTATCTCTCTGATAGAAGTATTTGCTATGGGATTCCCGATGGAGGCATAGCCAAGAGAGCAGTCGTGTGCGGAGTTCCCCAGGGGTCGGTTTTGGGCCCTCTTCTGTGGAATCTGGCCTACGACACTGTACTACGAGTGGCATTACCGCATGGAGTTAATGTCATCTGTTACGCCGACGACACCTTGATTCTAGCTGAAGAAAGATCGTTTGAGAGAGCGACGAGACTTGCTGAGCTCGGCATTGCATGCGTAGTTGGAAGGATCCGTGGACTCGGTCTTGCTATTGCGCCTCATAAAACCGAGGCGCTATGGTTTCACGGGCTCCCTCGAAGTCAGGCACCACCTGTATCATTGGTACAAGTGGGAGACACGCAAGTCCAGGTGGGACAATGTCTGAAGTATCTGGGTCTGTACCTAGATGGTGGTTGGTCCTTCGAGCAGCACTTGGAACGTCTTGTCCCTCGCGTTGAAAAAGTAGCCGGTGCAATGCACAGACTGTTACCCAATCTCGGTGGACCAAGAGAGGAAATTCGACGCCTCTATGCAGGTGTGATACGATCAATAGCATTATACGGGGCACCTGTATGGTCAGACAAATTACTGTCTGTCCGTCGACGTGTGATCAAATTAAATGCTATGCAGCGGCGTCTCGCAATAAGGGTGGCCCGTGGATACCGAACTATATCGTTTGAGGCGGCAACTATTCTTGCTCGGCTACCACCTTTCGACATTCTGGCAGAGATGGATGCGAAAGTCTACCGCACCCTTCATCAAAGGTGTGAAGTCAACTCAGAAATAGACTTTGGAACACTCCGACGGAGGGCTCATACAGAGGCTATAAACAGATGGCATACAAGACTGCATGAACCTCGAAGCGTGCGGCAAAGGGTCGTTACAGCCATTTTGCCCAGCTTTGGTTCTTGGCTCAGTCGTAAAGGACGGCACGGAAGAGTCACATTCCATCTGACCCAAATACTAACTGGGCATGGCTGCTTCGGTGAATACCTGAATCGTATTGGTAGGGAACTGACACCACAGTGCCATCACTGTGGAGCAACCCAAGACTCAGCTCAACACACGCTTGCAGAGTGTCCCGCTTGGCATTCTGAGCGTCAAGTCTTAATCCAAGAGATAGGTCCAAACTTATCTCTGCCCACAGTAGTCTCAACTATGCTAGAACGAAAAGAAGCATGGAGTGCCGTTGTTTCCTTCTGTGAAACTGTCATGGTCCAGAAAGAAACTGCGGAGAGAGACCGCGAGCGGGCGGATCCCGCGAGACGGCGACAACGGAGGGCTCTGAACAGCAGAGTCACTCGCGCAGGTCGCAGCCAGGATTAGTCCTGGCATGCGGGCCGTGTAGCACCGGTGGAGAATAGTGCTACGGTCTCCCCCGCCTGTCGTAAGAGGCGACTAAAGGGGGTCATCGGGGCTATGGGCGTTTGTAGCGGGGGCTGCGGCGTCCTATCAACGGCCCCGGGGAAGACAGTGACAAGGGGTGGTCACCATGTCACTGTGCACCAGGATGGTGCGGGGGTGGACTAATGATCTGCCCCGGGATGAGCCTTCGGGCGCTGCGCTAGGGAGACACTGGTTGTGTTCCGTAGGAGATCCCAGAGTCTCCCGAAAAGCACGGAGGATGGCCACCGTGGAGTTTTTAGTGGGTAGAAATCCCACATAACCTAGTTCTTCCCCCAGAGGGCTAGGTACCTGGATCGCAGGTTTCCTCCACGTAAAAAAAAAAAAAAAAAAAAAAAAAGGTTAGGTTAGGTTAGGTTAGGTTAGGTTAGGTTAGGTTAGGTTAGGTTAGGTTAGGTTAGGTTAGGTTAGGTTAGGTTAGGTTAGGTTAGGTTAGGTTAGGTTAGGTTAGGTTAGGTTAGGTTAGGTTAGGTTAGGTTAGGTTAGGTTAGGTTCCCGTGTGGAGTTGCTGGATCTCCCATCGGGCGCGTCCCCGGGCGGCGGATAGGGGAATGCCCTTCAAGATATGGAGGGTACCGGGCTTGCCCGGCGCGGACCAAAACCAGTACCTGGGAGTGGTATGTGCGCAGCGCTCTTAGTTTACTGGGCTGAAGCTGAGTAGAATGTCCTACGCTCGAAAAGGTTCAGTTCCAGGTAGCGTTCGGTTGCGTCGGGAATTCGCAACGGGCGTACTGCAAACTCGACGTAGTGGTGGTTGTTCATTATGGCATATGTAAAAAACAATAAATTACTGCAGGTCGGTACCGCCGATGGCGGAGAATCCGACCCTGGGACTGTGGATTTGGTCAGACAAATGACGAAACCCCCAGGCCCAGGCGGCCCATCGTATTCTGCAGAGGGCCAACCTATGCTAATAGTTAACAATGAAAATGGAAATAAAGAAGGAGAAGTGACCAACAATACCGATGATAAAACTGACAACCTGGCGAATCCCAAAATGGACTCCGATATGAAACGATTGGATAATATTGATGGAGCTATAAAGTTCAAAGAAAGACAAGGGCAGAGAACTGGGTGCTTGCGCCCTTCCTCGCCTTTCGTTTTTGGAGGGGGATATGACGACGGTAACGAGTCTGATAGCTCTGTTATGTCGGTCGCATCAACTATTTCAACGGCTTCTCAGTCAAGAAAGAGAAGAACGAAGGAAGTGGATGGTGGTGCATTACCTTTTACACCCCCACCTACAACAAAGAAGATAAGGACGACTCTGCCAACGCCAGAAAACCTTGCGTTCGAAATGGGTAGCCAACCGACTGCAGACCTTGCTAGTAGAGTATTCGAAAGTCTCGAAAAGGTAGAGGAAGTGGCAACAAAATCAAAAAACCTCAAGGGTGATTTTGTTCGAGCTCTTAGGATGTCAGCACGTGTGGCTAAGGCAGCTGTTACTGAATTATCCCAGAGAAACTCAAATGCACGCCTAGAGCAAGAAAACGCCGAATTACGCTCTAAAATTGAGACCTTAAATAAGGAGGTGAGGGAGCTTTCCAAAGCTCTTTCAGAATTACAAATGGCTCAAAAACGGCCGAAAGACATGATGGAGAACGTAAATTTACCATTGCGTAGTACTGATGATGAGCTCTTGGCTCAAATCAAGATAATAATAGATGGCAAGTTGGCGTATCTAGAGTCTAAGCTCCTGCCACAGGAAATTATTCGTCCTCCACTGGGGAAAAAGGACTCAACCTGAGCCTGCTCTCGCAAAGGAAGTACCTGAGGAGAAAAACAGAAAAAAGAAGAAGAAGGTAAAGAAAGGGACGGAATCGGCGAACCATTCAAATGAAGAAATGGTTACACCTGCTTTTTCTCAAAAACAACCAGAAGCCAGAAATTTGGAACAAAATTCAGAACCTACCTGGACTACTGTTGTAGGTCAAAGCAGAAAAAGAAAACCAAAACTCAAACTGATGGTGACGCAAGGAAGGGACCAAGTCACAAAAGTAAGGAGCCTAAAAAGAAGGCTAATTTTGTGAAACTGTCGAAGGTTCCTCGGACAGTGGCTATTGCGGTCTCAATCCCAGAGGGCTCTGAAGCCACATATGCTCAGGTGATGGCGGCTGCCAAAGCCAGAGTACGACCAACTGATTTTGGAATTAATGAGATCCGTCAAAAACGGGCACTTAATGGTGGAATCATACTTGAGGTATCTGGCGAGGATGGGGCAACGAGAGCAAATATGTTGGCCAACAAAATGCAAGAAGCTCTTGGTGACATAGGCGTACGTATCTCACGGCCCACTAAAAAGGGAGAGATGAGAGTAATGGATTTAGATGAGTCTGTCACTCCCAAGGAAGTTGCGCTTGCCGTTGCTGAAGCTGGTGGCTGTACTGAGGCAGATGTCCAGGTGGGAGAAATTCGTGGAATACGTCCTGGGTCTCTAGGTTCAGCCTGGGTTCGATGTCCACTCGCAGTTGTCCAGAAAATTATGACATTGAAACGAGTGCGCGTAGGTTGGGTCTCGGCTAGAGTTCAAATCCTGCCAGCAAGACCATTGCAGTGTTTCAGATGTCTGGAGCAAGGGCATGCCCGACACCAGTGCACAAGCACAGTAGACCGCAGTCTACTGTGCTACAAATGTGGACAGCCAGGTCACACTGCCAGCAAATGCGCTGCAACGGCACCAAAATGTGCACTGTGCGCTGATCTGGGTCAACCTGCCGACCATCGAGTTGGCAGCAAAAATTGCAAACCGCCCAAAAAAGGCAAAAAAGGGAAGGCTCCTGCCATTCGCGAGTCGGCAGCATCAAATCGGGAAGGTGGAGCTGCATCACAGAATGCAGGGACCACCAACCCGGCCCAGGAGCCAATGGAGACCCAGCATGAACACACGGCCTCATAGAGTATTACAAGGTAATCTTAACCACTGCCGGAGATCCCAAGACTTGTTTTTTCAGACCTTTTCAGAGAAATCGGTTACTCTTGGGATAATTTGTGAGCCGTACAATGTTCCTGACCACCCTCGTTGGTTCGGAGACGATACAGGGCAAGTTGCCCTTTATTGGGGAGGCTCTCGTGGAGACCTGCCATGCCGCAAAACTGACTCCGACTCAGGAATCATTGTTGCGGAGTGGGGATCACTCATTGTGGTTGGCTGTTATGTTTCTCCAAATTGCAGCCTCGCTGAATACGAAACATATTTGAGTAGACTGGAGAGATTGGTACGCAAATACCTTCCTCGCCCGGTTATTGTCTCAGGAGATTTCAATGCTCGTTCAATGGTTTGGGGAGATATACAAGACAATATCAGAGGTGAGGTGCTACTTGAATGGGCAGCAGGGTTAGATATGCGACTTCTGAACCAGGGTTCAGTTAGCACTTGTGTCCGGTGGCAAGGCGAATCCATCGTGGATCTCTCCTGGGCAAATCAGTTAGCTGAGAGAATGGTCTTTGATTGGAGGGTCGCTGAAGAAGTGGTCACCTTATCTGATCACCGACACATTACCTTCAACGTAGTCCACAGTCGCCCGGATGGTTCGATTCGTCATCGAGTAAATGTATCTCCAGGCTGGGCACTGAAACGCTTAGATAAGGATCTGTTAGTGGCCGCAGCACACACTGCCGACTGGGTTTCTTGCCCTGAGTGGGATGATCCATCCATCCCAAAAAACGAATCACTATGGTTCAGGGAGACAATGACCTCGGTCTGTGATGCAGCGATGCCTAGGGTAAAACTAAATATAAAACTCCCTGTGTATTGGTGGTCTGAATATATAGCACGACTTCGCGAGGTATGCCTTGCTTCTCGTCGACTCTTTACGAGAACAAGAAGAAGAAGAACAGCTGCTGAGGTGGAAAAAGCGAGAGCTTATAAAAAGTATCGAGACGCTACAGTTTCATTGCAGACAGCTATAACAGAAGCTAAAAGCCAGTCCTGGAATGAGTTATTGGAGGGCTTAAACAGGGATCCGTGGGGCCGCCCATATAAAATGGTTTTGGGGAAATTGCGACCTTGGGTTCCCCCTCTGACAGAAACTCTTGAACCGGAATTCACCTTAAATGTAGTTGATACTCTCTTTCCTAGGATTGTATCCACTTCTCCAAGGTTGATGGATGATTCGTGGTCGTGTGATCTGGAGGTGACAGATGGGGAGATGAAATATGCTGTGAGGCGACTATCCGCTAGAAACACAGCACCCGGACCCGATATGATACCGGGTCGGGCTCTAGTTATAGCTCTCGAGGTTTTAGGCTATAGACTAAAGCGCCATTTTACGAGCTGCCTGCGTTACGGCTCATTCCCAGATATATGGAAGGAAGCCAAACTGGTGCTTCTTAGAAAGGAAGGAAGGCCCGTCAATTCACCCTCGGCATATCGGCCCATTTGTTTGTTGGATGAAGCAGGAAAGCTCTTTGAGCGTATCATAGCCCTAAGAATAAATAAACATTTGGTGCAAGTTGGTCCGGACTTATCAGGGAACCAGTTTGGCTTCCGTCAAGGCCGGTCCACCGTAGACGCGATTCTTCGTGTTAGAGAAGTGTCTGAGCAGGCGGTTTCTCAGGGAAAAGTTGTTCTGGCCGTAAGCCTAGACATAGTCAACGCTTTTAACTCTCTCCCCTGGAACGCAATTCATGAGGCCCTCGTTTATCACGAGATTCCCATATATCTTCGCAGGGTTATAGCAAGCTATCTCTCTGATAGAAGTATTTGCTATGGGATTCCCGATGGAGGCATAGCCAAGAGAGCAGTCGTGTGCGGAGTTCCCCAGGGGTCGGTTTTGGGCCCTCTTCTGTGGAATCTGGCCTACGACACTGTACTACGAGTGGCATTACCGCATGGAGTTAATGTCATCTGTTACGCCGACGACACCTTGATTCTAGCTGAAGAAAGATCGTTTGAGAGAGCGACGAGACTTGCTGAGCTCGGCATTGCATGCGTAGTTGGAAGGATCCGTGGACTCGGTCTTGCTATTGCGCCTCATAAAACCGAGGCGCTATGGTTTCACGGGCTCCCTCGAAGTCAGGCACCACCTGTATCATTGGTACAAGTGGGAGACACGCAAGTCCAGGTGGGACAATGTCTGAAGTATCTGGGTCTGTACCTAGATGGTGGTTGGTCCTTCGAGCAGCACTTGGAACGTCTTGTCCCTCGCGTTGAAAAAGTAGCCGGTGCAATGCACAGACTGTTACCCAATCTCGGTGGACCAAGAGAGGAAATTCGACGCCTCTATGCAGGTGTGATACGATCAATAGCATTATACGGGGCACCTGTATGGTCAGACAAATTACTGTCTGTCCGTCGACGTGTGATCAAATTAAATGCTATGCAGCGGCGTCTCGCAATAAGGGTGGCCCGTGGATACCGAACTATATCGTTTGAGGCGGCAACTATTCTTGCTCGGCTACCACCTTTCGACATTCTGGCAGAGATGGATGCGAAAGTCTACCGCACCCTTCATCAAAGGTGTGAAGTCAACTCAGAAATAGACTTTGGAACACTCCGACGGAGGGCTCATACAGAGGCTATAAACAGATGGCATACAAGACTGCATGAACCTCGAAGCGTGCGGCAAAGGGTCGTTACAGCCATTTTGCCCAGCTTTGGTTCTTGGCTCAGTCGTAAAGGACGGCACGGAAGAGTCACATTCCATCTGACCCAAATACTAACTGGGCATGGCTGCTTCGGTGAATACCTGAATCGTATTGGTAGGGAACTGACACCACAGTGCCATCACTGTGGAGCAACCCAAGACTCAGCTCAACACACGCTTGCAGAGTGTCCCGCTTGGCATTCTGAGCGTCAAGTCTTAATCCAAGAGATAGGTCCAAACTTATCTCTGCCCACAGTAGTCTCAACTATGCTAGAACGAAAAGAAGCATGGAGTGCCGTTGTTTCCTTCTGTGAAACTGTCATGGTCCAGAAAGAAACTGCGGAGAGAGACCGCGAGCGGGCGGATCCCGCGAGACGGCGACAACGGAGGGCTCTGAACAGCAGAGTCACTCGCGCAGGTCGCAGCCAGGATTAGTCCTGGCATGCGGGCCGTGTAGCACCGGTGGAGAATAGTGCTACGGTCTCCCCCGCCTGTCGTAAGAGGCGACTAAAGGGGGTCATCGGGGCTATGGGCGTTTGTAGCGGGGGCTGCGGCGTCCTATCAACGGCCCCGGGGAAGACAGTGACAAGGGGTGGTCACCATGTCACTGTGCACCAGGATGGTGCGGGGGTGGACTAATGATCTGCCCCGGGATGAGCCTTCGGGCGCTGCGCTAGGGAGACACTGGTTGTGTTCCGTAGGAGATCCCAGAGTCTCCCGAAAAGCACGGAGGATGGCCACCGTGGAGTTTTTAGTGGGTAGAAATCCCACATAACCTAGTTCTTCCCCCAGAGGGCTAGGTACCTGGATCGCAGGTTTCCTCCACGTAAAAAAAAAAAAAAAAAAAAAAAAAGGTTAGGTTAGGTTAGGTTAGGTTAGGTTAGGTTAGGTTAGGTTAGGTTAGGTTAGGTTAGGTTAGGTTAGGTTAGGTTAGGTTAGGTTAGGTTAGGTTAGGTTAGGTTAGGTTAGGTTAGGTTAGGTTAGGTTAGGTTAGGTTAGGTTAGGTTAGGTTAGGTTAGGTTAGGTTAGGTTAGGTTAGGTTAGGTTAGGTTAGGTTAGGTTAGGTTAGGTTAGGTTAGGTTAGGTTAGGTTAGGTTAGGTTAGGTTAGGTTAGGTTAGGTTAGGTTAGGTTAGGTTAGGTTAGGTTAGGTTAGGTTAGGTTAGGTTAGGTTAGGTTAGGTTAGGTTAGGTTAGGTTAGGTTAGGTTAGGTTAGGTTAGGTTAGGTTAGGTTAGGTTAGGTTAGGTTAGGTTAGGTTAGGTTAGGTTAGGTTAGGTTAGGTTAGGTTAGGTTAGGTTAGGTTAGGTTAGGTTAGGTTAGGTTAGGTTAGGTTAGGTTAGGTTAGGTTAGGTTAGGTTAGGTTAGGTTAGGTTAGGTTAGGTTAGGTTAGGTTAGGTTAGGTTAGG